>JASSUY010027763.1:0-29070 GCA_032466535.1 Forpus xanthops | reverse complement strand
TGTGAGCTACAAGAACAAACTTCCCTCTATGAAAATGGATAAGCTATACAGAGCAGCACTAGATTGTAATGCAGAAACTGATCCTGACAAGCACTGAACATTCTCAGCTACAGAGATATGAAATCAGTATGCATTTTTCTAGCATACTGCAGGATTTAGGATTGCTGCCACAGCCTCATCATAAAGCAGAATTCCCAGGCAGGAGCTAGAAGCAAAAGTTGTATAAAAATAAATAACCAACGAAATAAAACACACACACACATGCAAAACACACTACCCAAACTTTCTGTACTCACTGTACTTTCAATTGGATTATTCATACCCATACATAGTTTTGCAAGTACAGCAAGTACAACTGGGCAAGCAAATTACAACCCTGCCAAACAATTGTATTTGACTTGAACTGGAGCTATCCACATTTCCTAAGACTTCTGCTTCCTAAGAAGCAAGGCTACAACAGCACTAGATAGGTAGTTTTTATTAACAACTTTTTCAATTAAGTCTTGCATTCTCTGGAGCCCAAATAATAAATTACAAGTACATCCCCAGTCAGCTGTATGTTCACTTTTGAGGTTTAGAGTCACAATGTTACACCTGAAAAACAAAGACTTATCACCTCTTTTTTCACTCAGTCAAATAGCGTGAGCTCAGTAAGAAAAAGGAAACCCACTCTTATTTTACATTAAATTATGTATTTAATATCAAACTATTCTATTTGTGTTGATTATAAAATGCAGAAGTATTAATGCTGTTTTAGCAGTACAGTAGATAGATTTATTCAAAATCTATGCTGAATACCTTGTGATAATGTCAGAATTGAGTTATGAGAAGGTACATTAGAGGAGTTAGCTTATTCCTAGGTTAGCATGCAAGAGCATGCTCCCAGCAGCCAGCAACTTTTGAAGACAGTCATTTCTATATAGATTGAAAAAATCTTCAGAAACAGACAGCATTATCATGAGACCACACAACAGAAGTCTCTACTTCTACACAAGCCTCAAAATAGCATTTGTCTCTGATGTACCAAAAATGCTAGCTTAAAAAACTCAGAACGAAAACAGATTCCTAATGCTCTTACCCAAATGGCATAAGCATCTATTAAGAAGAGGTCAGAGTGCAAATGTATAGACTGAAAAAAAAGCCTTTGACACCTTTTGATTTAATTTAGAGACGAAAAATAAGGCTAGAAGAGAACACTCAAAAATTCATTTAGTCCGTGTGATCTCAGACGAAAATGACCAATGTACAGCTGCAGCTTGTATTTAAACTAACATAAGCTAGGGCATTAAAAATTGGTTTTATTTGGAATTGAAAGCTGCCAAATAATGTTTTGCAACATTTTAAAGCAAATACATTTTTCAGAGAGCCTTCAGGTACAAAAGTACAATGAAAAACACCTACTTCTCTCATCACAAAAATATCCCGCAGCACTGTAGGTAACAGTTGCAGTACCTGCTCTTGTAACAGACAGGTATTTCTGACAATGTGCAATTAACAACATGAACTGCAGAAGAAAGCAAAAAACCCTAAAGAACCCAAGGACAGTATTGCATCAGCCCAATGTCAATACGAATTCTCAGCATTGTACCATAGTTGTACTTCTTGTACTTCCACACTTGTCCTGTGTGGAAATAATTACACAACTTCCAGTAAAATACAAACACTAGGAAACTCATAGCACACATTTAATATGCAACTTCATTGTAAACCATTACTTGCTCTTCTAATTTCCAGTTTTTAAAAAAGTCGGTGTGACTAATACACCCACCTCACGAACTTCATTCTCCTTCATAACATGTCTTCTAATATAGCGGATAGAATCTAGAGCTGCTTCCAGCGTGTTCCTAGATGGTTCTGATCCATTCATATTTCCTGTTTCCTCCTTCCGAGGAAAGTATCTATCCACATGACTTCTCATACAAAGCAGCTTGGGAAGTCTGTGAAGAAATATCTTGCGAACCCAAGGTGCCATAGCATTGTGTGTAGATGAAGAGCGATGATGGATATTGATAGCAAATACAGTTATCACAATGGACAATGTCACAAATATCATTGTAAACACCAAGTATTCTCCTATAAGTGGAATGACTTTGGAAGATGACGGAATAATCTCTTCAATAACAAGAAGAAACACAGTTAAAGATACCAGTACTGAAGTGCAAAGTGAAATTTTTTCACCTTCATTTGAAGGAAGATAGAAGACAAGGACAGTCAGAAATGAAAGGCCAATACAAGGAATAATGAGGAACAATGTGTAAAAAAGCGGCAAACGTCTAATTATGAATGAATACGTAACAAAAGGATACCAGCAGCATCCATCAGTCCTATTCCCTTTGCTCCCTGTTGCAGTCACTATTTCCCACTCTCCATTATCAAAAAAGTCTCTTTTGTCTACGTCATAATCTTCAAGAATTAGATCAACTTGTGAACCATCGTAAGTCCAGGAGCCAAACTTCATAGAGCAGTTCTGGAGGTCAAAGGGGAAGAAGGTAACATCAATAGTACAAGAACTTTTGTAGTTTGCTGGTGGAGTCCAAGCAATGGTGCCATCATATTTCACCACAGTTTTTGTAGATGTTCCCTCAAAACGTCCATCTGCACTGAAAGGAGATAGATGCATGCAGTTAGTTTGAGCAGGGTCTATTGGGGGTTGGGGTGGGGTGTTTTTAAATAAGAAAATATGGTTTTATTATTGTCATTTCAGCTGTTTATCCCTTCTCCATAGCCAACATTCTGTATGTGTACATAGTTTACAAACAACCAACTTCAGGTCTTTTCATGACTTGAAAATATTCTTCACTCTCCTGTGCAACTTTCTGGGGTCCCAATGACTAATGAAAGGATTGTAAAAATCCACTATTTGCCTTCTGACAGCATGACCAAACTCTGTTATCTACTGGGAATACAGCACAAAGGCTTCTCAATTTGGCCAAACAATAATTATTGAACAACAAAAAGTTCCCAGAACAGGTAAAATAACAAGTGTACCACCTCCAACTTGAATTTACTACCACACAATCACTGCAATAGCCTTTTCTCCTGCCTCACCAATCACAAAATATAAAAGCACTGTATGTGCACCAGAGTTAAGCAGAAAGGTAATTCACAAGTTATTGCTTCTAAAAATCTGTTAAGTCTCAAAGAAAAAAAAAAAAAAAAAACAACAAACCCTTACAGCTGAGTGTACTTCATTCTAAATCCATCCTAAATATGACTTACAACAGCAGGAATTAGTTGCTTCCCTCCCACCAGCCTGCACTATCAGCAGCACTGTGCAAGACATGGTTTTTCAATTGAAAAAAAGGATTTGCGTGAAGAAGTAGAAATAAACTTTTCAGAGAGACTAGAAATTCCATGCAGAAGCAAAGCAAAACATTTAACATTTAACATGACAAGAAAATCCATTTGCAGAGGCAAATTCTTACACACATTCTTAGCTCTACTGAATACTTAGCCCTACCCTTACCTACCCAATGACCCTCCTAAAAGCAGCTTGGACAGTAAAGTTAGAAGTAAATGTATTTTATATGAGAAGATAAAAGTCCTACTTGTCATACAACACGATGTCTGGAATCCAAATAGAATCTGATGGAACACGAATAGATGTTATTCCAGCATAGTCTTCAGGATTCCACCTTAATCTTACATCTACCCATTCCTGTGGGTATAACAGACATACCGATTATTATTTTTGTGAAGTTGGTTTAAGCAGGGAAGGACTGGGTGAAGATACATACAAATGCAATTAAAAACAGATCAAACTGGCTTCTAAAATTTGCACAGCACAGTGAATTTGCTGAGCGGACAGCTACTTACTTCATCCACTATTTGCCTTCTGTTGCAAGAGCCACTTGACAGTATTTCTGTACCAAACTTAGGATATTAAAATCTTTTTTTAAAGCACGTATACATAAATAAGAGCTATTATGATGCATAGACAATAAATATTGTCAATACAATATTTATAGACATATATTCTGAATGAATACCAGTGATTTTGGAAGCTGATTGGAAGTAACTTAAACATTTTCATCAGAAAAAAGCATGCTGCAACTCTCACATGACAGTTGTTCCTATTTCTACCAGCAATACTGAAAATAGCCCCATTAAAGCATAGTGGTACTTTGGGAATTTTATATTTGAACTAAAAGCACAGGAGGAAAAATTCAAGTTTTTAAGAATTTACCATCACATAGAATTTTAAATACATATTTAGGTCATTTCTCATATTACTTGGACTGATTCAACTGCAGTAAGTTCTGCAGAAATTCTAAAGAGGGCACAACATGCTTTCATTGACATATTGCCATCTCATACTTGCTGAGCAGTCTCAAAGCTTTCCTGAAAACAAAAACCTGTCCTGAAATTACCCTTACTTGTAAAGAAAGGAATGGGAATCAACGGGGAGTTAAAAAAACCAAAGAAATAGCCCAACAAAAGTAATTCAGGAAGCTAGTAATTATAATCAGGGTGTGCAAACCTTCTTCTAAGTTAAATCAACAATGATTTGTGAGCAGCATTTCCCAGGTTTAAGTGGCCATTTAGTTTATCACTGGACTCTGACTGTTATAAAACCTGAGGCCTTTTCCTGCCCACACACTTAAGAGGAAAAAGTGGTTCTATATAGCAAACATATAAAACGACGAAAGTGAAATTCTTCAGTAATGTTTATCTGATCATCTCATACCCCATAAGAGAAAGATATTAAAAAACTGTTATATAAAAGACTACACAAACCCATCCTCCTTTAATAAAGAAAAGAAAGAAAACTTATGTACTGAAGCAGTAACTTTCATGGCTGGATACACGCATCTTGGAATATTAAATAGTCATGCAATGCCGCATCAGATTTCTTCACATTGTCATCTTTTTATGTGTCTTTTTTGTTTGGTTGGGTTTTTAAGAGTTTCCTAACAAATAATCCTTTAAAGCATTTTTAAGGACTTATTTCTAAAGTAACTATGTAAAATAAAAATTCATGCAACAGATAAGGGTATTAGAAAAGTTTCTTCCAAGTTTTGACTTACACTTCCAAAGCTTCACAATTTTCCATCACTATTTGACACATACCTGCTTCAACCAGACATTTGTTGTCATCAATTGGTTTTTCTCATCCTATAAAAATAAAGTGTATTTGATGTCAAAAATCTGCACAGTACATTCATAATAACTAGCACTAGTTCATAGACGTCTGTAACTTCAAATGCAACCATACTTCTAAAAGCATTCCAGACACTAGAATTATGACATTTGATTATTCAACTGTTAACAGTGAGATATTTCCCATTCCATGTCTCTTTCCTTCCTTTCATTTCTTTTCTTTGAGTGTATTTTATGCAGCCTTACTGATTTTCTATAGAAACATAAAGGAACTGCCACCATGTGGAAGAAAATCTCCTCTTACTAAATTCAGTTTGGACAAAATATTCTGAAGTGGAAAAAATAATCTGGTTAATCTCTTCTCCATCACAGGCTACATGTGATTATATCAATATATATCATCCATATACCTATATCAATATATCAATATCTACATACAAGAAATAGTCTTACTGTGGAAGTGATGCATTTGAAGACTTAAGGGTTTTTTGCTAATTAAAGGGGAAAAAAAAACAAGCAGTGTTTGCAAATGTTCCTGAATTTTACAGACATTAGACTGATAAAGTGCAAAATTATGAAGTTTTTCCATTGAATACATAAATTAAAACACAATCAAATCCCTGGGCTTAAGAATTTCACTGATATTTTCCCCGTCCAAAAAAAAACAAACCACTAAACCTAAGAGCCATTTGTCTTCTCAACCTCTGCTGTCCTTTCTGTGTGCCCCCATCTACAATGCATTTTTTATGGTGAGGTTTAATCTATTGTGTTTAAGCTAAATTATGCACAGTTACTTCATATGATATTATCTGCCAGAATTTTAAGAATTAGGAGAGCAAACAAGCAATCAAAACTCCTAAATAATATACTATACATACCACATCTACTAGCTGAGAGATTGCAAGGCCGAACTTGATTTTTACTGTGTCATTCAAGCGTTCCACTGGACGAACCCATCTTTGATAGTCTTCAAATAAATATTTAAACAAACAATCTTCGCTTTTTGCAATAAAAGAAGGTTCAGGTACACCTATATAAAATATATAATTAATATTTTAAAATAGGAATTAATTAACACTGCTTTAAATGAAGAGTGTATATCTGCATTCCTGTGTCCAAAGACCTGCAGCTATGTTTATAGAGAGTTAAATTATTCATTTTAGCCCCCTTTCCCTATAAGTATGACACAGGTGTTGGAAGTAAAATTGTATAGAATTATATACATAAATCTATATTATATATAGGGTTTGATATATATGTAACCCATGTATATAGGTTTTGTTAGCATTTTCATACCATTATCTCTTAAAACCATTATGTCTTAATCAAGAACATTAAGATAATCTTAGTAATAATAATAAAGGTAAAATGCACTTGTATCATTTACCTGGTGACATACAATTATGGAACTTCTCTAAAACTGAAAGCTTATCTATGAGGACTGAAGTTCTACCATTGTACAACAAGGTGGTACTTTTTAAAACCTACATCCATACTCTACAGGTTTCTATCATATTGTTTTACTCTCACTCCAGTTTGAAACATCAGTATCTTCACGTTTTATACATTATTTTTTCAAAGTTTGGTCATATCTACAATGTATAAACTTTGTAGTATTTGCAGAACACTCTTCCCTACACTGTTTTGTTTCTTAAATACATGTGCCAACCCATCTACTGGTTTATCCTCTGCCTATTCTAATGTTACCTTGACTGTAAGGCACCTATCTAGTTAGGTAAATGTATACATTCAGTTAATTCTTTTTCATTGTCCTCAAGAAGCCATTTCAATGCCTGGAGACCGCTAGTGGAATAGAATGGCCAAAAAATCTTTGTATAGCTTACAAAGAAGTGGAAACTAAATGTCCTCTTTTGCCTCCTGCAGGAATGGAATACAGGGCAAAGCTTTGAGGGGTAGAAGGGAAATGTACAAATTGCAGGCAGAGAGCATCCCGGAGTTCAAAAAAGAGATGCAAGCTGTCTTAAAGCACTGTAGTCAAGCAACCACTGGCCTTTACCTTGGAAATCCACAAAAAAAAAAAAAAAAAAAAAAATCACAAAAAATTAGGGTTATACCAATGTGGTCTCACTGAAGTACATCAGTAGATACCCTGCTACCCCAAAAAAGGCAAAGTTTAAGAGAAACCATGGGGAAAAAAATAAAAATATATCCTAATATATAATCCTAAATAACAAAAGAAGGACAAACTTGGTGAAGATATGGAGAGAGGGGAGGCAAAAAAGACAAAACCAGTGTCTACCTAAGTAACCTGAACAGCTTTCAAAGGTAGTGTGAAAGACCTTAAGAAGGCCACTGCCTCAAGGAGCAGCACAAGCAGCACACATTTGGCCTTTTGAAGGACAAAGCTCCAAAAGGGTCTCCAATTCCCAGACAGAAGTCAGAGCCACCACCAGAAGACATGAACTTTTGCTCTGGACAAAGATTTTTGCTACTCACCAATGAGATTTAAACTGACTAAACATACTGCCAAGAAAAGACCTAACTATTACTAGTCAGTTTTGGGAACAAAGTAAACCAAAGAAACTCACAACCATCTCTTTTTAATGCAGATTGAAAATACTATACCATTACATAAATGTATGGCATGACCTCTCTAGAAACAATGTGCTCAATAACAGCATCCATCTAAAAAAAGACAGAAGCAGAAAAGCGCTAGAGAATGTCATAAACAGATTAAAACCCGGGACAGTCATCCATACAAGGAAAGATTTAAAAGATTAACATTATTTTTTTTGGAAAGGAGGTGAATTTACTGGACATAACAGAAGTAGATAAAATGCTGAAAAATATATGCAGAAAAACCCCTGATGGCACTTAACCCTTCTCATAAAATAAGGTAAAGGAAACTGCAAAGCCCAATCACAGGAGAATTTCCTCCCTTCTGCACTGCAGGTCTGGGGAAGTTAGTTATTGTGAATACTAACTGGATTTTCTCTGAAATTTTATAGTAGGAACAAAAGCAAAATGTAGCTTCAGGAATAGAACCAGCAAAGTGGGAGCAACAGGACTCCTTCTCCCTCCAAATCTTACCATACTGCTACTGAATGGTCATTGCTGCAGGCCAAATCAACATTTGGGTTTTAAGACAGTTCACCCTTCTGTTCCAAAACACAAATCTACCTGTTTACAGTGTGTTTCATTAATTCACAATTCTAATGTTATTCAAGATGTATTATTTGTACATGCTCTACAATTTAACATCTTTCCATTTCAAGATTCTTGGCATGTGGGCTATGTAACAGCAGAGAACTAATGAACAACTTCCATTGTACCACTGAGCACACCTTAGATGGATACATGAAAACACACAGGACATAAGAATTGCTGCCAAAATGGAACCAGCAACAAAATGTTACACATACACATACATTACGTTCACAGTTATATGTTAAAATATGTTTATTTTTACTGATACCTTAGGTTCAGTGTGTCCTCACTAGCCAAGGAATTTTTCTTACCTGTAACTATACATAGATCTGACAAGTCCTACTTACGGACATCCAAAACAATGTTTCCTGAAGACACAACTTAATTTCTCTATTTCTATATCCCTATTTCATGAATTATGGATGGTTTTGTGGATATTTCAGCCTAATGTTTCATAAATAATAATTTTTGTATTAGCATTAATTACATTTCCCTTTTAAAGTTACAATCTCAGCTGATTTTTTTGTACAATCTGAACATGACTCTGCAGCTGAGTATTCTCTCACCACTAACTGACCTTGAAGCAATGCAAAGTTGCACTTTCACCAGTTCTATGTTCCTGTAAGATGACCTTCTGTATAGAAATACAGCATCTTCAGGGTAGATGCTATTTCCAGATTAAGCTTCTCTTCAAACACAGCATTTTCCTAGTTACGCTGAATGGGGATACCCTCCTTTACCACTTTCAGATACTTACGGGAGGGATTTCAAATATTCTATGCTTGCACCTATTGTACACTCACTGATTAACAATATAGTTAAACTGGTTTGTTTTTCTTTTTTTTCTATCACAGAAATAGCCGCACTTTCTCATATTTCTGATTTATCTTGTTATCTAATAAGCTGAGGCACAGTTGTCTTTAAAAGGCAGCTTCCAAAAAGGAATGCCCCATGAGGAGGCTGCAGTAACCATATATTAAGAGTTGACAAAAATAAAATAAATAACCACCCCTACAGTTCTATATTTTGTTCAATAGGACCACTCAGCTCACTTGTTACCCAGACCATATGTGTTTGATTTCCCTTGTCTGTGTCTCTGTGTGCTTTTAAGATATTGGGGTATCAGGCCCTATGAAAAAATGAAGAACTGGTGACAAGCACAAAAAGGGACAGAAGAGAGGAAAAGAGTTAAAATACAGTTAGGGCCTAAGGACTGCAGACTAGCTATGCTGGTTGGAGGAAAGTAGGAAGTGGTTAGAACCTATGACTAGCAAGATTAGGAAACAACTAACTTGGAGTACAAATCTCATACTAATCAGCAGGTAAGGAATTATGGAAGCAATGCCCTGTGCTACTACCTCACTGTACTGAATAAAAATTAGATCTGTAGCAATTCTATGCATGCCTGTATTTGCGTGCCTTTATTTTTATTGAGGTCAGGTAACTTCTCTAGTCTAAATCAAAGGCAGCTGTCTGTATCGTTCAGTGACAAATTTCAATGATGTTGACTTTATAACTGACATCTGAAACTCTTGTCTGCTCACTCCCTCTCAGGATGATGCCATCAGCAGCAAAAAGCCCTTAATCACATAGGAAAATGCTGGATGGCAGAATAAATCCTAAAAAAGGAGAAAAACATTTATGCACAAAGCACACCAATGATTCAAATCCTTTCAACTTTGAACTAGTTGGAGCACACTTTTGACAAATATTAAGTAGAAATTCTAATGAAACACCTGACCTCAGACACAATTGTATTTAAAAATTCAATCTACCATTTCCTCCCAAAACATTTAATAAAAGTAGTTTGAAAGAGCTATTTAGAAAAGAGAAGGAAACATTACATGGGTTTCAGATTCATGACAAAACATGTATATGTCTATTCCTTTGGTTAATATCCTCAAGTAAAGGTTTCATCATTGCTTCTAAAGGCAGGCTTTTCTGAAGGCTCCAGTTAAATTACAAAAGTGTTCTTATTTTGTAAAAACCAGCTTATTACATTGTTTTTTATTGTACCAATTATGGGATTAAATTTATTAGGATCTTCATACAATTTAGCAGAAGTATTCTTTTGACAGAACTGGTGATGAAATATTCAGCGTTGCAGGTATGCCTAATATCTTTTAATGTAATTTTTGCCTTTTCTTTTTCATCTTTTTAAACAAGAGTACATCATAGTCATGTTTCTCCAAATAAACTTCCTTTGAACTCTATATTCCTCTGTACTTCCTTATAAAAGTGTCTAAGAACCACATCGGCATTGCAGGTGTACCACAGCTCGTCAGACTTAAAACTGCTTGCTCAAAGCATTTTCCAATTGTTATAATTGAATGTTACTGATTTCAGGTTTTCTTTGGATCACTTCTGCTTGCTTTTCCAAGAGAGAACACAGGAGCAGGGAAATGGTCACTTTTAGAAGCCTAATGTCCTATGTTAACATGTAGATTCAGAAGTAGCATATTTTACTAATGCAGATTGACAATCATATGCCAATGTAATGAAAGAGAACACTATAAGGACAGTAAGCATAGAAAAATATCCATATTTTGTAGTTAACATTAAATGCTTTAACAGTGTGCTATTATTATATATAGACTGTTACACACAACTCTAACTATGACAAACTACAAGACAACTAATGGTTTGTCTACAAACTAGGAAGGTGAATGGATATATACAACAAACCTGCCTGCAGTACATACTAGTGTATTTGTTCAGGTAATGCTGTGATTTATTTTTTTTTTTAAACTAACACATTTTACATAATTTATAACAGAAGCACTTTGAAGGCCAGAAGCACAATGGTAACCGTTTAAACCTTACTCTCAAACTGTTTAGTGGTCATTTTCAGAGGAAAGAAAAGCTTTCCACCTTTCCCACAAACTTGTTCTACAGTGAATATCAGAGCTTTTCCTCCTTTCAGTTTACAATTGTTCCTCCCAAAATCTATTCACATCACAGTATTTTGGTAGCTGGTGATAATTCTAACTACAAGTCATCTTTATATTGCAGCAGACAGGAAAAAGAACAAGATCACACTCAGTATTAACTACACAGACCTCTCTGTCTGAGCTTCCCTTTACATTTGAAAGAATCTCCCACAACTACTTCATTAAGCAGAAAAGATATGCAATATATTTAATTAAGTATAGAATGGAAGTTCTATTTCTGTACTGATTCCCTGCCTCCTTTAAAAGGATGGTGAGTCATGCTTTCTACTTCTCCTTCTATGCTTTAGCAATTTGCCAAGAATTCAATCGCTAACAGTCAAGCATTTGGTTAACAGTAATCATTTACAGACATCAAAATCACCTTTACTAGAAGATCTGTTGCAAACTCTGTTCAATTTACTGAACAAGAGACAGAAAACCCAGATATTAAATTCTGTACTTCCTAGAAGTACCTTCTCTCCCCTGTTTAAACATAAGGCCAAAGCCCATCACTATACCTACAAGCAGGAAAAGGTGGCTGTCCTTGACCATTTCTTGTGATGTTTTTTCTGCAAATTTGGTTTGCTGTGTGTAGTTCAGAGCTTGTCTTGTGATTTCTAAAGTTGAGAGTACAAAAGTGACAGCCTTGTATTTCTGCCACGGATGCCTGGCAGCTGCTAGCTGCTACAGAGACTTTAAGGGTTGTTCCACGGCTTTCAAGTTACTGGGAGAAGGTTATGCCTTCTCTCTTGCTCAGCACATCAATCTCCTGCCAACCAGTAGCAAAATGAAATGGTATACTGTGGACATGAACCTGTGAGGAATTTTGAACTGCAATACTGCTTAGCACTTACCAATATGAATAGAGGTATAAAAGCTGCACATCAAAAGCAGGGAAAATGTTTCTTACACTCAAATTTAAAAGATTAAGATTTCCAGCCTGATAATGGCAAAGTAGAATTAACTATCCCCTAATAGCTGAACATCAAGGGACAATTATGGCCCATAATAATTAATGCATTTACAAGTTTGATTAATAACAGCATAATATACTGCCATGTAGTTTGTAACGAATCAAGAAATAGATATTATCAATTACGGACTGATGGTCAGCCTTTAGATTAAGAGATAACTGGAGCACAAACCATTCCTTTTCAAATACCTGTGCATTGGATTCTACTGTAAACCACCCAGCATGTCAAACAGCTTCCTGAACTTTACACTGATGTCATTGCCACCAGCAGTATCCTGTTTAACAGCCACCTACAGCACTAACAGTACAGGTCGGTGTTATGGCACAGCATTTCCTCCTTAGTTCATCAACATTAGTATGTTCTACTCAGCTTCATGCAGACAGAACTGGAATCCCTCCCACTGCACAATAGCCAGAGCTTATGAAAAGGCTGCCTCACATCATGATGTCTCAGGGTAAAAATCCTGCTCACTCTGAAGCCAGGGGGAATTTTACTGTAACAGATCCAGGATTTTGCCATCTCTCTTTAGACGACTTTTAAGCATTGCATCATTTTCACTGACTGTTGACCAGTTGATAAGGACTGAAGATGGACTATGAAGACAGCATTGAGGTTCACTGAATGCAAGCAGTAAAAAGTATGCTTACAAGTGTGGATAGCACAAGGAGTAAAAGGAAGAACAAGTATGTAGATTCTTAAAATTAGAACCATTGATTCATATTGATTTAGACAGGATGCATCATAGAAGTAACACAAATCCACAATTTATGTAATTAAGACTTGTAAGCAAATAAGCTTCAGGCTTTGGGTTTCACCCAAGTTGCCAATGCAGTCCTGAGTGCTGCAGATGTTGTTCACTTGGCATTAACTTCTGCCACAGAAGCATTTTGCTTCTGCAGCTCAATTCCAGTCCTGGATACACTGGAACATACAATCCTATGGCTAACAGAAATCAAATACTCTGTTCAGAAATCAGACACTTTGCTCAAAAATAGATGCAGAATAGGAGATGTCAGAGTATATACTATCACACAAAAATCAGGTTTCACCATTCTCAAAAGTGGGAAACTATGCAAGTACTTCCTTCTGCACCTCCTCCTACAAAATCTGCACAGGCATTTCTCCACAAATCAATGCTCACATTTCTCTTACTAAGAATCTCTAAAGAAAGCACAAAATATTTTAAGAGAAAAATCACAAGAAAGCCATACGAGAGGGAAGGTTTGCAGCTTCCTGTTTGCCAAGGAGAAGGATCCGATCTGTTAAACTAAGTGGAAAAAGTTTGGGTGTACGAACTCTCAAGAAAACACTAGCACAGGTCTGCAGCACGACACAGCAGTACAGTACAGGTGTACACAGTATAGGTAGTACTTCAACCAATTTAATTTGTGCGTTTAAGTCTCACCTACTAGATTAAGAGCAAAGAACAAAGCCTACAATTCGTTTGTATTTTAAATGAGCATGAATTCTGTCTGGTCAAATCAGTTACCCAGGATAAAGGATTAGTTCACCTCCTGACTACTAACTAAAAGAAAAAACAAATTTGTTTACAAGTACTCTTAAAGTATCAAAACCCAAGTCTTGTCCATAAATCCCTTTTACCCATTAAAATGATTACCACATGCAAAGCAATACCACTAAAACAACAGTAACCACATGCACATGATACTCTGATCTAGGTTATTATTTCCATTTGCCCTGTATTTTAATAATAGAAAGCTATAACATTTTGCATCTTCTTAACAGCAGATTTCATTTGATTTTAGACCATGCAAAATGCAAAAAGAAAATCTGATCCTATGACCAGTTCTCAATGAAATCAAAACTGTTGGCTAGTGCCAAAAGACAAAATCTGGCTTAACCCGACTGCAGTTAACTCTAAGCAGTCATACGTACATCATACAATGTAATAATCTCCTACAGGAATGCCTTCTCTTATGATGAGAAACACTACTTCTCCAAATACTGAGACAAAGAATAGTCTCTTAGATCACATTTAGCAAAACCAGGCTGCAGTTACATATGTTGAATTAAAACCAAGATGTCAATACAATTGACATCTTGTACAATACAAGATGTCAATACAATTTGCTTTCTATATACTTACAATTATTTTTCCAGTTTTGAGCTAATATTAAAAAGGTCGATTTTATTTTTCATTCATTTCCTTTATGCTTGTGAATAATGCAGTTATGACTTCAAGACATTCTGCAGAACTCTTCACAAAGTACCCGTAAATTATACAAAAGCAATGCTTTAAAGTAACTATTTCTAAATAGTTCTTTGAAAGAGCATCGATTTTGGTCCTTTAATCTTGGTACAATTTTATAAGCACTTCAGCCTCATGTGCTACTTCACATCCTTAAACTCTGAAAGCAGCATCCTGAAGGACGAGGGGACCGTCTCTTTTGAAGATAAAGAAACAATGCATAAGCAAACTAAAACCAATTCTGTTAAAAATCATTAAAAGGAACATTGTGCATCTAGAGCCATAGGAGACATTGCATCATTAACATATATTGTGTAAATTTACCCCCACCGGCTGCAAACACAAGAGCATGCACCACAAACTGACAACTGCCCCTCGCCCGAGGAGGCGGGCAGCGCAAACACTGTCAGCTACCGCACTTCCGAAGGGTTATATACCCGTTTAGGAAGCGTCAACAACCGTGCGATGAAACGTGTCCGACACGAACAGCCGCCCCGTGCGACCGCGGCCTCTGCAGGTCACGTCGGTGTTTGTAAAGCCTGATCCGTACCTCAGCGCCCCTCGGGCACCGCCGCCGCCCCGCTTCACCGACCGCCAGCTCCTGCATCGGCCTCGACTCGTTCTCCTCCAGCCAAAAGTTGCCCTCGCGGTGCACGGCCGCCTCAGCCACAGCAGCGCTTTCCCCACACAAAAAGCCCGCTACGTTCCCCTCACGGAACGCGTCCTCCTCCCGCCTCTGCCCCCCGCGCCGCGGACCCAGGAGCGGCACAGCCGGGGAGGCGGCCACGGCTCAGCAGACCCCCGCGCTCCGGTACAACTCCCGCCGCGCCGCCCCAGCCCCTCACAACGGCAGGCTTACACGAGCCCAGGGCTCAAAAGGTTCCCTCCGCCTCCCTCCTGGCTTCCCCCGAAGCAGCCGCCATCCCCTCCCTCCTCCCTCGCAGCCCCATCCCGGCGCCCCTCTGCCTTTCACCCGCCCGAGGCCGTCCTGAGGCGCCTTACCCTCGTGAGGGGCGCGAGCGGCGGGGCCGGCTCCAGGCTGGCCGAGAAAGGGCGCGAAGAAGCAGGTGAGGAGGAGCAAGGGGCGGCCGCAGCGCAGCCGGGCCCCGCACTCGGCCATGGCTGGGGCACGGCCCCCGCTGCTTCCCAGCCCCGCACCGAAGACGGGGCTCAGCGGAGGGGGCAGCGGCTCCCCCGGTACAGCGCTGGCCACGCCCCACCGCGGAGCCGTGAAGGTGGGTGGTGGCCTCGGGCGAGACCCGCTATCCCGGCCCTTGGCCCCGCTGCCGGAGGGAAGCGGCCCCCGCGGGGCAGGTACGGCTTGAGGAGCAGCGGCGGTGCCCGGCGAGCCCCGCTCCGTCAGCGCCGCGCTTCAGCACGCGGCTCCGCCCGCAGGTGCTGCTCGGTAGGTGCGGGGCTCCTCGGCCATGCCTCAGCGAACCGCGGCGGCAGCGGTGTCCAGAGGGACAACAGCGGTGAACCCACGCAGGGCAGCTTTTGCCCCCTTTGGACCGTGGATTGGGAGAGTGTCATTGTGGGTGACATTTAGAGAGAAGAAAAACACTACACTAAGTAATTTTAAACTTCCATTCCACAGGAAACACTCGGCAGTTTGGTTTTTCTTTCAAGTTTCTAAGCCAGAATGTTTTGGAACTTTTAATCAAAAATAGATGAGCTGATGCAAGCTAAAAAGTACCTAGGATAGTTCCATTTCTCTGTGTGTTACAGATATAGAACATATAATGAATGCTCTGTACAAACCCCCACTTTTTCTCTCTCAGCAAAACAAAACGCAGTTGCAAAAGACAGCTTTAAATCCATCAATTGTGCAATGCAGTGATTTTTTTCCCCTCTAAATCATCCCAATGGAAACACTCAGTGAATGAGATGCCACAGAGAACAGCAGCATCTGCCATTAATGCATTCTGTACATGTAAAGGACTGTTTAAGATTTTTACAGAGAGAACAGATGTGGAATGAAGAGCCAAATGGGTTTACATGGATATAATCAGCTGCTACATGCTGATAAATACCAGATCCCTCAGAAATAAAAGGGACCCTGTTCAGCTCAAATAATTTTAACTTTGAATTTTCTTACCATGAACATTACCCAAAGTAGTAATTTCAGTAAGAGCATTGTCAGTTCTCATAATGCTTTGTTATCAAGTGCTTGTTATATAGACAGTGCATCTGTTTGTGTAAATCCTGAATCTTGCAGATGATAAAAACAGAGCGCTTCAGCATTTAAATCCTTTCTTCATTTTAAACTTGTGGTGTTCCATGTTATCTTACCCTGCACCACATTTAGGATGTGAATGTCTGTGCAGTCTGCCCAAGCCCTCCAAAAAAAGGCTGCTTACACAGTGGTTTCTTCTAGTACACTTCCAGTGACATGCTGTATTGATTTGAATCCTCTGCAGTAAATATGATCATTGTCTAATCTCTTTGTATCCTGCATGTCCTCCACATTCAAAGTATGGAAGTGTTAAAGGCTGAAAGTGTTAAAGGGACTGAAATGCTCTGCATATATGCAGCATCAATGCAGAATTTTGGAGTAAATCTAAATCTATTTTAGCCCAAAGCATGGAACACCCCCACCCTCACCCCTGTTTTATCTCTTTGTGCAACAGTGAAGTTCTGATGTTGCACATCTGAAACTGCAGATCCACAGTTTTTGATGACAACTAGTCCACCACTGCACCACACCTGAGGTAAGGTTATCACCTCCTAATCTGTGCTTCTGTTAGCAGCCAATGCGCATTGCCGTAGATGCATTTTGCAGCCATCATGTCTGGATAACAGCATTAAATATAGTTGCCACTGGAATATGCAGGGCACAACAAACTGGTTTTATTATGTAACCATGAATTTGTTTGCAGCTGGGTCCTAGCTGGGCAAAACAGATGCTGTAATCCTGTAAAAGGATTAAACTGTCTGGGTTACATGCCCAACATTGTGCTAAATATTTGATGTAGCATCATCTGGCAAGCATTATGTGGTATTATTATTGAAAGAAAACTGTAGTTATAAATAAGAAGCTGTTTTTTCTTGCTGCTTTGAACTTGGAGCAAAACACTCATAGTAACAGCAGCATGTTAAGCTTAGTATTTATCATTAAGTGAAAGCCTAAACAATTACCTGAATAATGCCTACTATCTCTCCTGAGGAGGGTCCTTCTCAGCAGGAGCTGACATTTGAAGGTCCCCAGTAATGTACATTCTGAGAATCTGCAGTGAATTGGCTGATGACAGATTTTTCTCTGCACTGAGGAGTACTTGAACTGGAAAGCCAAATGCCAGATTAATCACAGATAAAAATAGCAAGCTGCTCACTTCACAAAACCAGGAATACTCTAATTTGGTTTTTGTGTGTGAAGCTGAGTTTTGTCCAGATTAAAGCCAGGAGTTATGTAACCCGTGGAGGGGACTCTCAGATCCAAGTTACTTTAGTGGGGTTTCATATTGTAATGGAAAGAACTGCAATTAAAACTTGAAAATGAGGACAGCTTTCACTACAGAAAATCCGTAATTGGAAATATTCTTTAAAGAAAATGGGACACTTAAGTATGTCCTAGAATCTAGTCTGAAGCTACATCATTTCTCTCATGTATGAAGTACCTGAGCACATTAACTTCTTAGACTCAGATGTCACTGATCATGTTATCTATGTATCCCATATAGTCCTGTGGCCTCTAAAGCCATTAATTTGAATATCTTGTAATCATTAATACATTCATTCTCCAAACACAGTGGAGAAGCATTGTCCTTAAATTTAAGGTTCTGAACAGAGAGAAAACAGAACTGCCTTGGGAACCTATTACAAAATAGAAGCAGTCAGCAAACTGAACATAAGGAGTACTTCATTTATCATCTTATTTTGAGTGCTGACGAGTAAAAGTATTTTGATGAATAGGGAGACATACCTAACAGAATATTCTGCCTATGCACAATATAGTAAGTCAGAGAAGAAGCAGTCTTAGAAGTTAACGTGCCTTTATTTGAACAGGATACAATCATCTAGAAAACAAGCTAACTCTTCATCTAAGCAAGAAACAGCACAGGTTTTACTGGAGAAGCAGTAGCTCCATTACCTCTTAAACTCCTTAGAATAACAAAACACATTACAGTTTATTAGGACACTCTATTAGTGAATACTTGCCCTAGCAAGCTCTGTCATGCACTCAAATGAGATATAAGCTATCCAATCTTTAAGTTTACTAACATCCTATTATGCAAACAGTTTTAATTAAGTACTTGTACCTAATGTGAAAAATCTGCCACCTTCCACAGCACCACATGAAGTTCGGGTGTTAAACTAACACTTAATCCATATCAGTAGCTAGTTAGTGTAAATATTTGTGTAATACATTCTAAAATCTACATAAACACTACATGCACAAAAAAAATCCGTACAAAGAACAGGAAGATCATTTTTCTGTTCTTTACTACTTATCCCCAAACCACTCCCAGTAAAGGCACAAAGCCAGAACCACACAAGAGGCCTCTGCAGGCAACTGCTGCTCTATGTCTAGGAAAAACAGGGTAAGAATATCTCCAGAAGACTCCTATCAATAAAATATCCCCAGTATCTGCTTAATGTGCTAGGTTCACATGCAGAAAAGAATGAGAACTTAAATTTAGTGTAGCAGAACTTTACTGTACATCTTGGCTGCAAGTGCCAGCTGGAGTCACTTGCCTCCTCCAAGGCAGTACAGAGGTTCATCTCACAGTCAGCTGTTAATGGCACTGAGATGGCATTTCTTAAATTAAATAGGTAATTATTGTTCAAAGATTATACTCAAGTATTTGACAGTACTTTTACTTTGTATAAACAAAACCTTTAGATAAATAGGTCTTTTAAAATGTAATGTAACCACACAACTTACCACAATGCTTCAATAATGGACTACAGATCAGAAATATATCCCCACTTGATTTTTACAGTATCTCTTTTATCAGCAAACGAAGCGGTGTTCAGCAATGAAATGCTATTGGTAATTCTTTAAATAAAGATGCAAATATATTTGTTATCCCCTTGTTGTTGTAAACAGAAGCATTCAAAAAAAAATCATAATAAATCTATATCCTAAGCTAGTATTACTTCTACTAGTATACTAAACAAACTGCTTTGTGTGATTTATATACATTAACGAATCCAGACTCAACACTGGATTCTAACACATGTTCTTTCATGTAATCCTTGAGAAGTTAGATAAATTCCATTTTCACTGCTGCTTTTAGGGCATATTCCGGTACTTGTATAACCATTATCAGTGCTCTAGAAACCTGCAAAAGATGATTATTTTGATGATATGGCATGCATGGTATCAAAAAATAAGGCTGAGCACGGAGCTTTCTAAATAAAAATTGAACTTGAGGTATTAATACAACACTTAAAAATTGAGATTAAATCGTACCCATTGCATGTTGTCTGCAACTGTTCAGTACTTGTTACATGAATATCATATTCCTATCTTGTTATTTGAAGATCTACTGTTGCACAAAGTACACGTAAAAAGCTTTTATTAGCTATAAAATTTGAATACTGTCAAACTCCTGTCTTAAGTTCAGTACAAAAGACTAAAGCAATTGGCTTGCACTGAGACTTAGAAAATGAAGCAGCAGGTCCTGCAGACCACACAGAACACACCTCACTCTATACCATGCTCTGTACAGAGGTTGCCAAGGTGAGTGCAGTCCATCTGTGCGAGCTGCAGCACAGACGGCTCACGTCACATTCCTTCCCCCTGCACTCAACAGGGAATCTTAGAGCAATGAGCTCAAAAATGGGTTTTGTTGAAACTAAAGGCAATTTCTGGCCATGTTAACAAAGTACATTTTATCAGTCAAAAGCTTCTGGGATGGGTGAAACACTGTCTGGACTCACACCATTTATTCAAATGGTCATATTAAATCCTGTGAACTCTAGATCTCTTTTAGCGTAAAACAAAAAGCTACTGATAAAGGCAACCCAGGGGCAACACAGGCTGGGGCAACAGTGTCATAGTTTGAAATGCAGCAGACAAGTCCTCTCATTGAAGCATGTCACTTGAGTGAGCTTTTCAATTTGCTTTTAATAACCAAAAGGGTGCAAATGATTTTCAGTAACTTTAATCTTTTCAGGACTACGAGAGATTGTTGTTAATCTGAAAATCATTATTTTGCATTTAGTATAGAACAAAAATGATTCTGAATTTATCCACAAATACTTTCTCAAGAAGTTTGCTTGTTAGTTTTCTACTGTTGATGTCACAGGACGGAACCTAGTTCTCTGGGGAAACATCAGTAACACTAAACTAAACATACAACACAATTTCAGGATAAAATTTAAGAGTCAACATGGTCTAAAATCATGCACTATGTTACTCGCCTACTGTATTTTGACAGGACAACTTCACATTCCCACATGGCCTTTGTAAAAAGTCTGGCTACTGTGTCTGAATATACCTAGCATTATATCAGCAATTTCTTAGCAAACACATGCACTCATGAAAGCCAGTGAGTTACTGAACACATTTGCTACAGGGCATGTTTCAAACATGTCTGCTTTGCAAGACCATCAGTTTGACGTAGCCTGTTGTAGAACAAAACAGACCAAAATGAAAGCTTGGCATGCCAGCACACTTTAATTCTGTGTTTGTGAAGTGTTTTTTCAAATTTAGGAGCCCTTTTCACTACTTTAAAAGGAAAACCCACACATACACGCAAAATTCTAACAATTCTACCACCATATTAGTCCTTTACCAACTACTTACTAGCATATACCTTGGTTTAATGGTTTAAAGTTATGAAAACCCTTAAGATTGTGCATATACCAGACATTACTGCAGAAATAAAGACACCCATCACTATTCTTCTTTAATTTTATTCCACAATAAAAAATAGAAGAAATAGAGTGTTCCAAGACTTAAAGCAACTATTGGTCAATGTAAGGAGCATGAAGCTAATTATCTGAATGACAATTAAGGACCTGGCTCACCAAAAGTAATTCTAGGCCCTCTACAACACACTTGTAGGCTTCCACCAGCAGCAACACAGAATATCTTTTACTGAAGCAGGTCCTTTATTATCTACAGAACACTTCATATTCTATTTCTCCTTCTCTTTTTGTTCTTTTTCCTTCTTTTCACGTTCAGCTTTTGCTTCCTCCTCCTCATGTTGTTTTATCAACTGTTCCACCTCCTTTTGCTTCAGAACCCTTATTAATGTCTTTCCGTTCTCTCTTGTCAGTGTTGCAATTTCAACTGAAACATATGGAACAGACAGAGGTGTTAAATTTTGTCCTTCAGACAGAGCAATCATCAGGAGGGTAAGATTTGTGGTTACAACTGACAGTGAAGCAGAAGGCTCTTCTCCTGACTGGTAAGCCAGGATAAGGCTGAGAGCTGCTTCATCTCCTAAAAGCATTTTTCACATGACAACTAAGAATCCACTAAAGCACATCAGGCCTCTATGTGTTCACTCTGTTTTCTGTTTTTAAGCAAATGGTGTTACTCCGTATTAGCGAACTGCTTACCTTTCTCTGCAGACAGTTTGCTAACATCCATGGTTTTGTTTAGAACCTTTATAGCTAATGCCAGGGCAGTCTTTAAGGTCATTTCTCCTTCTTTGTAGTCTTGCTTCAGCATTGACACAGCTGCCTGTATCACAGAAATCAGAACAATATCTTTAAGTCATCAACCAACAGTTACTTTTTACCAGATGGTATCAATACATGAATGTTTCTAGTTATCTATTTCTGCTCTGTTAGTAATCAGCAACGCAGTTTAATTAGCAGAGTGCAATTTGCTTCTTGCTTGATTTTTAAGAAAACCAAAAACTCCAGAAGAGGACTTACAGCACTGTTATTCCCAATGCACGTAGCTTTCCATCCTCCATAATTTCCACTTGGATCACTTTGATACAGCTGAAATCCATAATGCTTATCCCAGCCAATATAGAGCAATGAAACACCAAAAGGACGCTTTCCTGTTGAAAAGAAGGCTGTTAGCAATCTAAATTTAGTCACTAGATTGGTCACGAGTAACAATTATTTTCTTGGATTTCTTTTTCAAACCTATTCCTTTGAACTGGGATTTAACAGACTCTTCTGCACTCCTGCTGCTCAAGATAAGCACACCAGCATTTCCTTCTCAAGTCATGGGCTGGGGGCAGGCAGCATAGATTTAGTTCATTTAACCCTAAGAGCAGCTAATTTCTGTCTCCACAAATTGTAATTTATCATTTCAGAACTTTAAATAAAGACTTTGCATTTGAAGCATGCAGCTTAGCTGTTAAAGCATGTAACTTGACAGGATCAAAAGCCAGATACATATAAAGGTCATTCTTTCACACCATATGCATGTAAAGTACCAGAATGACCACTTCACCTACTGGGGAACTGTACTTATGACATTATTTTCTAACATGTTGCTTGATTCACAGAAATTGTTATTTTTTTAAGTATTACACTATTGCTACCCCTACACCTGGTCTTATTTTGATATTCTTTGTGCCATTATGCTGGATAGGCCCAAAATACTGAAAGGTTACATACCAAACAACTCTCTGCTGGTCTTCTGAAGGCACTCACTAAGCCCAAGAGCACTCTTAGCACACTGTGCAGTGAGCTAGAATCCCAGCCATCATTTCTCACTCACTAAAACGTAGCACCTTCAGCAGCAAAACAGTAACTGTGACCACCCATTTCCCTCTGGCTATTGTTTTTATCAACGTAACTTGTGAGAGAAGTATTAGGCAAAACTGCCCTGAGATTCAGACGCTTTAAATCATGTAAGAGAAATATTCCACAGACATTTAAAAGCACAGAGGTTCATCAGACTTCACCTCCAAACTGTGTGTAAGCCTGCTTGATATCACACAGGGCTGTCACCAGTTGTTCACAAGGAATGGGCTCCTGATACTGCAACAAATACCTAATATGAAAGAGAAAAAGTCAGTTTTCAAAGCTTGTTTTGCTGACAGTATCCAGTATGGCGTGTAACAAGAAACAAGTTCCTAAGTTAGAGCCTCTTTGATCTGGCTGTTTCATTTCAAGCAATCTAATTCTGTTCTACAAAACACGTATTAATTTAGATTTAATACAGAAACAGAATATCTGGCAGCACAGGCAAGTTAAACCATGTTAAATATTATCAGACCTACCTCTGAGCAATCAGTCTCAGTTCATTTGTTAGAACGTTGGCATCCGAAGTGATTCCAGCAACACTGCAAGCCATATCCCTGCAATCAAAGCATATAAATTAGCTGACTTCCTGTCAATCTCCAGCAAACGCTCACATCTTCATATAGCATTCACGCAAAACACATACTGTTGGGCTTCTCTGATCTAAACTACAGAGGTGCCACAGAAAACACATTTATCAGCTCCTGTTTTTAGGGTACACCAAAAATAGCACATAACCACTTCTTAAGAGCAGAGGTGGACAGCAAAAAGCAAGCGAGTCAGTATGTTAGACATATAGTTGTGAGAAGAGGCTTATGCCAAAGGTGGTTAAGTCCCAAGTATCTTTACAAGAGCCATTAGCTACACACAAGTGCCTATCAGGACGCCCCTGACTCAGCATTCTGCAGTGCTGAAGGAGCCAAAGAGATGGGAGAGGCCTTCAGCACAGGATGCTGCTGACACATGGTGTTTGTGCAGCTGAAGCTCTGTGATCTTGATTTGATCTTAATAAAAATAAGATCTTCACATCCTTGTTTCATTAGCTTTCAATTTAAAATCCCTTCTGCCCAATCTGAAATTCAATATGCAGAAAGGATGCAAGCAAACTAACCCAGGCTATTTTGAACAAGTTATTTTTTCCAGAAGATGGCAGGGCTAGCCTAGGGTACTATTCCAGTGCGCCCTCCTTGAAAACTCAGCACTTCCCACAGCTCTAGCTGCTTTCAAGATAAACACAGAATGGGAGACTGACAGGATGAAAAACTCTTTGTGTTTGATGCATGCCTTCTGGCAAGGATGGAGCTCCACCCCCCTTGCAGGGGAGCATAATCCTGAACACTCTTTGGTCTGACATTGCAAATTTACCTTCCAGACTGCTAAAAAGGAAGCCATAACAGGGAGACCTACTGTCTCTGTTACAATTACAGCAAAGAAACCTACACCATGTTTAACCCTGTTACATTGTTCTCTTTGAACCACAAAGGAGAAAACAAAGACTTCTGGAGTATGCTGAGCTGAAACTACATGGGGATTCTGGTGTGCATCCTTTGTTCTGTCTCACCAGTGATACTTTGTCAAACTGACAGTTCTCAGTTTTCTTTGCTGCTACAATAATACCACCTCGTACAGGTAACAACAAACAGGCTGTTCCACCTAAAACATTCTTCTAGAGGTTCCAGACCTAAAGGCAACACTTCTATTCTAGAACTACGGAAGTGAACAATGACAAGAGTCACACCTGCCTGAAACACTGCACAAGAAGAACAGTCACACTTCAAATCAAACAAAGCCAGGATCAATGCTAAAACAGCCAAATACCAGCAGTGCTCTGATACTGGTAATGTCACTGCACAGCCCATCACCAGTTCAACTTACTCGTTCAGCTTATATATTTTCTCAGAGAAGAACACTTCATCAAGAAGCTTGTGAATGTTGCGCCTCTCTGCTGCAAGCAGAACGCCATCATTTGCCAGAATTCCCAAGCAAGTGCCTGCGTGTCCAATGGCTTCCATTGCATACTCAACCTGGTACAAGCGACCTGGGAAAGGATTTCAATGAGTGACACCAAAAGTAACACTGAATGAGAGCAAATATGCAAAGTGACTTCAGTTTGCAGGAGTCTGACAAATGCTCATTGCACAACCTGGTCTGTCTTCTCCAGTCCATCACCAGTTAATAGTGACTTAAGTGGTTGAAAAGGAGAATGAGTGAGAGAAAGAATCTGGTACGATAATGGTACAGATCTGGTACGATAATACAGGGCATTACTAATGGGGAAAGCAGAATCGTGCTGCCAAAATGGATTGTTAATAATGAAAATACTTGACACTAGACTTTTCGAGTCCATCCCATCTAAACAACCAATAAAGTACAGGCTCTAAGTACTTGTTTCAGCATGTGGGAGAGTAACAAGGAGAGGCCTGATCACACAAGCAAAACACTGCCTAGCAACAAACTCCGCCCTAGCCCAACAAAAGACGGATGGTGAAGATTACTCAAGTTATCTCAAAAGTAGGGCAGGCAGCATCGCTTACTGATGGGGCACAGGGCTGTTAAATTAGAGCAAGTCTGAGGGGCTGCCACTTTAGACCCTCCGGTCCTTACTTCTAGCAGGTAAATATGATTTCATAAGCCACATATAGCTGGAAACACACTGCAACTAAGCGTTGTACAAGCTGTTTGCGAATTAGCTTTGAGAAGCTGCACAGAACAATTAGCGTGGGGTTAAAAAGTACCTTCAGGAGAAAATATGGTGGTTCTGGAGTCATATCTTCGAGACTGCAAAAAGCAACAGCTCGTTACGTGTCAGCGTTCTCTCCCCACAAAGCAACATCCCACGGCTAGCGATGCTCAGAGCCGCGCATCAAAGCGGTCCCCGGCTTCCCCCCGCCCAGGCCCCGCAGTAAGGCACCGCCACCACCCGCCCTGCTCGCCCTACCGCACCGCTCCAGGCCGAGCCGTGACTCGGCGCGCCCCGCGGCCCAGCCCAGCCTCACGAGGGGAGGCGGGCAGCGGCCGACACTCACCATCGTGCAGGAGCCGCGCTGCGGGCGGCGGGACGGGCCTGCAAGAGAGCACAGCGCGCGTTACGCACGGCCGCAGTGCACAGTCATGCCCGCCGCGCCGCGGGCCGCGCTTTCTCCCGCAGCCGCTAGGCCGCCCCCGCCCGCCCTCCTTCCTTCCCTCCCTCCTTCCCTCCCGGCTCCCCGCACTCACTCGCGGCGGACCGCCGGGACCAGGCGAGACCGGCGAAGGCAGGAACGGGAACGGGAACCGACCCCCACCGCCGCGCCGGAAACGGCCGCGCGCCTGCGCCGTGCGCCTGAGCGGGGCGGGGCCCACGGAGCCCTTCCCTCACCCGCCTCTGGGCAGGGCTGGCGAGTGCCCGGGCGCCTCCTGTGCGAACACATCAGCTCCGGCGTCAGTAGCGCCGTCTTTATTGCACGAGCCGGGTGTCACCGTGCCAGCATTCAGCCGTCACCCGCGGCCCCTCCGCTAGGCCCGGGCGGCACTCAGCCGTCACCCGCGGCCCCTCCGCTAGGCCCCGGCGGCACTCAGCCGTCACCCGCGGCCCCTCCGCTAGGCCCGGCCCCTCCGCTAGGCCCGGCCGGGCCGCGGGGCCCGTACGCTGCGGCTGTCTCAAACCACGTCTTCTCTACGGCTTCTTGGCCCACCTCGAACATGCTCATGAGGAGCCTCCAGCCGGTTCTGGCCGTGACCATGAGGTACTCCCGGTTGTCGGGGTACAGCAGCGCCGTGTGCGCGGCCATGACGAGGGACTGCGCGAACCT
Organism: Forpus xanthops; assembly: GCA_032466535.1. NCBI lineage: Eukaryota > Metazoa > Chordata > Aves > Psittaciformes > Psittacidae > Forpus > Forpus xanthops. The sequence goes on along the minus strand of JASSUY010027763.1, from coordinate 2,234 downwards.
CCCGCTCACCAGCAGGAACAGGGCGCCGCGCTCCGCCGCGGTGAGCGGCAGCACGCTCTCGAAGCCCGCCAGGACGTGCCCGCCGACACGCAGAGGGTCCGAGCTCTCGATCATCAGGTACATGATCGCTATGGCAACCTCGAACACGTAATAGCCGTAACTCATGTCGCTGAAATCCAGGATGCCCGACACCCTGTACTGAGCAGGGTGCTCCAGGGAAGAGCTGGGCTCTACTAGAATGTTGTGGTCATTCAGATCACCGTGATTGATACCTAAACATGGAAGAAAGAGAAACCATATTTAATAATGATAAAACAGCAGAATTGATTACCCCCCACTCCCCATTTCTAAGTGAAACAGCTTTGAAAAGACACGTAGAAGTTCAGACTTCAGCCACAACACTGAAGTTATGACAACACTGACTCCAGTCTCCCCCAGCACCAATACTGCCCTTCCTGGGCACCTCATCCCACTAACAGGTACACAGACAACAAATGAGGAAGGAACATGACAGCAGCTTCTGCTCTAGTACTACCTGGGACAAGGCTACATGTGCTCCAAACACAGACCAGCAGTTTTCATATTAACAAACTGCCAAATCATCAGCATTGATAGGAGCCAAATTGCAAAAGTATGATTAAATGGTTACTTGGGCCTCTCTGGAAGGAAGGGCTGCACGCCAAGGTTCTCATTAAGCTGATATAGCAGCATGAATATCATCACCTGAATAGGAAACAAACTCATCAAAAACATAACTGAACCTGCACATTGCTCCCTGCTGATCCTGTGCTGTGTTTGCTCTGCACAGTATCTGCACATGTCTAACTAGGGATCAAGGATGCTTATTTTTCACTTCTGTTTTTCCTCCTCACAGACCCAAATGCCTGTAAGACATGTCAGCATCTCACTTCAACACAATTTACAACAAGAATGCAGTACTCACAGGCTCGGAAACTGCTGAGCTTGGGTACCACTTTCCCTTTGAACTGCTCAATGACTTGTTCCACAACTTCACGATACTTGTTCTGGCCCAAGGCATAAATGTACTGATCCAGCAGAGGGACATTTGCCAGGTTCCAGATGAACTGACCTCTATGCAGACTTTTTACTGACGGATGATGGAATTTCTATGGAAAAACACAGGGTAAAATAGGCCATAAGTAAAAATCTTGGATCGATGATCAAAGGTCTCGATTCAAACCCCCATTAACTTTTAACAGGTTTCTGATGGGACCCACTAAAAAGCACCGTGACTTTGACCACTGCTTCATGGCAAGTAAAAGTAAATACAAGTAAAAGAATAACCTGAAGAAGGATTAAGGGAAGCATCTTGATACCTACATATAACCCGAATGGGTTTTCTCCCATTTCTTAAGTACAAAGATTGTCTTAAGTCATTTGTCATTAATTTAACACTGATACTTTCTGTAGTGTGACATTACCTCGTGACTGAGAGGCTTTGCCGAGTCCCACACTGGCAGAGCCTGGACCACACAGCCTGCAGGGAACAGGCACACTCTGCATGCATTTAAACATGACAGCTTCTAAGGACAAGCCTTAAGATCATCTGGTACATGAAGAAATACTGAGGAAGAGAGTGCTTTATGGAGATGCTGTATTGGAGCTTTATTGTTAAGAACATCTCCCTTGGTGCATCCAGGCAGCCTAAGTGTTTAAAACAAATAAGGTCTTTAACCTCTTTCTCACTAGTAATGAAAAAGGTGGTTTGGAAAGTGACATTTAGGGGGGAAACCTTTCTTTCCCACTGCACACATACTGTGCTTATCCTTGAATCCTCTATGTTTGGTAAGGTGGCTTTTGGGCCACATTCTACCAGTGCATAGGGCAAATAACAATCAAAAAACAAGGGTAGCTGGCTTCCTCCTAAATAGATGCCTGTGCTTGTAACAAAGGCTCTTTAAGACAGCTAAATGGTAGCCAAAACTAGAACTGGTTATGAAAAAGTAAGGAACATGACCAAGCATAAACCAAAAATCACAGTACAGGATCCCTACACTGCATGAAACACCACACTGGTAGGAGAACAGCAACCACTGTGGTCTTATCAGCACAGGCATTCCAGCAAGCTACCCTTGGGTTACCAGGGGTATGAAGGGTAAGACAAAGCTGTGAGCCCTTGTTACCGTAAAGCGGCAGGCAGTCATAGAATCATAGAATAGTTAGGGTTGGAAAGGACCTCAAGATCATCTAGTTCCAACCCCCCTGCTCTGGGC
>JASSUY010027761.1:0-17524 GCA_032466535.1 Forpus xanthops | reverse complement strand
TTCCCATTTTTCATGTCTATGTAGTGGCTTGACATGGAGAGGGTGGAGGGAAGGGTGTTAAGTAAGTACACAGATGTGCCTCAAGCCATATCAATCATAGGCATGAGAAAATGCCGCCCTTTTAATAGGCAGACTGAACCAATGTGCACAGCTGGATTTTGAATTTTATGGGCTTTCTCAATAAAATACAAGTGGAAGACATCTTACATCATTCCCACAGCTCTGGCCATTTGTGCACTGTACCACTTTCCCTCTGAGCCACAGTAGGGATGAAGGAGCTGAAACCCTATGTTTGGAGCCATGTACAACCCACTTGACGCTGTCTGGAGCCAATTAATGTGCATTTTGGAAATACATGGTGGGTTTCTGATGTCACGTACACTTCCACAGTCAGTGGATTTAATCTGGAATTACTCAGGGTATGAGGGATCAGGAGCCAGCTGGGAAAGCTCCTCTCTGGAGGGTCCTAAATGCCAGTGATTTCACATGGTTATTTATTAAGCTAGTGCATATATCCTCATGCACACCTCTTCTCCTATGAATTACCATACAACTTTCCAGTCCTTCATTATGTTATACAGGCTAAGGCTTTCCTGAGTAATCAAAACATCTAGGAGCTTGCTAAACGCTGAGCTAAGCTTAAACACTGACCCTATCTCTTAACTCCATCAGGAGCTTTACATACATCATAAAATGTAATAATTGCTATGGTAACTTACTCATATTAACGAGAGGAGTAAATAGAGTTGTGCAACATAGCCGGTGCTAATGTTGGGAGCACAAGGGAGGTGTCCCCATTGAAAGGTTTAATTGATACATGTGCCCTATAGGAAAATTTGCTCTTTTATGATCTTTAATAGGCATATTTAACATCTTTAAGGCAGTTTTCTCTCATTCTGCTCCAACTCTTGCCTTGCAAATCCCTTGGGTATGGAAGACAATTACGCAGTTGCACAGAGACAGCAGATCAAGCATGAGGCTGTGTTTACCTTTGTTTCACTCCTGGTTTTAATAGTGCAATAATTCCACTCTGTCCTTCTTTGAGGTGATGCTCCATATTTCAGCTGGGCCACACAGAAGAAATCAGAGTGAAAATATGTGTTTCTCCTCTCTGTGTGACCAGTCGTGGGATATTCCCAAGTCTGGCCTCTGTGCTGCCATTGCTTCCCTGCCATATTCTTTGTCACATCATTTTGCTGCTATTTTGATTACTTCCATAGTAAAATTAATAACTTGGCGTCAGATGCTCTGAGAATTCTGTAGGAAACAATGTGGATGGAGCAACTGGAATTGTATAAAGGCAAGTCTTGGACCGTATAATGTGTGTCCTCTGGCTTCTTAGCCATGCAGCCCTTAGGATGTGGTCACACTTAGAAGGCATATATATATGTGTACGTGTACAAAGGCATAGAGATAAATTGACTCTTCTAGTTGTTCATTTGTTGTAGGAAGTTGGCTTTGCTGTTAAAGCTAGAGACTGATTGTCTTTGTGATGTTTTGCAGGACTGAGCATAAGGCTTATGACTTTTATACAGCCCTGACAATGGAAAAGCAGTCAGTGGCAGTTTCAGCTGCACATCCTGCTCCTGAGAGTATTTGTGCGTTCTTGATGACCACTTCTGTGGTCATAAGCCAAGTCTGTGTACAGAGAGTGAGTCACTTAAGCTTCACCAGGTCTTTGGAGACCATCAAAAACATTGACTATATCCCAGAGAAGCTGAGTGCTGGGACAACTCAGAGCTGGGATGAATTGGATAAGTTATGGTGGGTTCAGATTGTGTTGAGGCTTTAAAATATTGGCGTTAAGGGATACCTTCCTACTGGTGGAGATTATACTTTGGTGTGGGATCATTCAGTGATGGATCATTGTGCTAAATCTGAATCACAGCTCAGTTCTTGCCTTCTTGTTAGAAAGAGAAGGTCTTTTCCTGACGGCAGCTATTTCTGCTGCATACTACATCTGGCAGCCATCAGCTGCTGGACTACCAGCACTGAGCTGAATACTTCTGCAGCCCTGTGTCCTGGAACCACACCATGCCTAGACAATATATTTACCCCACCTCCTAAATGAGACACTATGGGTCAAATTCATTCCCCAAGCAGCTGGTAAAATCACACCCAGAACATCTAGTCCAAGAAGCAGAAATAATATACTTAGATTGCAAGAGATACCTGCTATCTTTCCACAAACACGCTCTCCATAAGCCTTAGTTTAGTATTTTCCGTTTGCCTAGCTGAAGCTCAGTCTGCAGCTTGAATAATACATGTAAGTTTTTGATTGACATTCAGCCCTAAGCATTTAGCTATCTTGATGTCTTGTCAAGTCATCCTTTGATAAAAGCATTTTAGGTGCCACAAAATGTAATCACTTCAATGCAGCATTCTACATTGCAGATTCAAGTTTCTCTGCACATTTTTCAGCTAAGGATTTTGGCACTGTCAATAGATCTCTTCCATGGGCGATTTTGGATGGATCTATTAATATTGCCTCTAAGACTAGCAAGTCCTGCTCTTTTACAAAGTGAATCATCTGTCTCTCCTGTGTACAAGTGAAATTCTCCTTCATTGGACTTCTAGTCCACAAGTTAGCAGGGTTTTCTGTTTTGTTAATAGCCTTCATACAACAGTGAAGTCATTTCAAAAAAGGTTCAGCCTAGTTTTGGGGCCAAGTAGTATGTCTTGGTTATTTGTTCTTCTAGACAGACCATGTCACCATTAGTCATACTTCAAAATGATGGTTTACTTTCATTATTCACTGACTCTACAGCTTCCGATTCAGTGCTTTCCAACTCAGCAAGATTTTCCTGTGCTAATTCATCTGAATCATTTCTAGAAGAGTTTATATCAAAGGACATGTTCTCAATGTTAATAAAGTGCAGGGTTTTTGAAAGAGCTGGTAATTCTAGTTCTTTAAAAATGAGCTTTTTAGAGGTGTTAGTGCTATGTATGATTGATAGCCCTTTCCCTTTTTATTTACATTCTGTTTGGGACATCTAGCACACACTCAGCCCGTGACCAGAACGGAGCTAACGTGGCTCCAGACTGAACACTGGGTCTACTGCAGCAAATCCAGCAGCCCTGGCATGGTTTAGCATGTGGCTCTTGGACACCACCCCCAAGGCCCCCTAAACCTGGCCTCTTATGCTTTCACTGGTGTCTTCCCTGACTGCCTACTTCAAACAAGGGTAATTCAGATCTCCTGGAAGGGCTCAGGACTGTGCCTTTTTAGTAGGGCTCAAGTGATGCTGATGTGTGTCCACCTCCTCCTATGTTTGTTTATTGGGAACTTAAAGCATATCCACACATTTATATGCTACACATCTGCCTTTACACACCTACAACCTAGGGCATAGGCCTGATCTCACTGATGGCATTTGTGAATAGGTTTTTATTCGCTTGAAGGCTCCTTGGTTTGGTTGCTATTTCTGAACTTCCCCACAAACATGAGTCTATTGTGTTTCGTGTACTCTTATATTCCTGGGTTGTCAGCCTGCCCACAGCAGCAGTGACCTGTGAAAGGAAAAAGGCAGCAGGAATGTAACTGCTCCTATGATCTGGTGTGTCCTACTTCATGGAAGACATCTCAGAACCTAAGCAAATGAAACCAAAACAAAGGACACTTCGTAAGTCAGACTGATGCCACAGGATGAGGTTTTCTGAGTGCTCTTGGAAGGACCCAGTGAAGTTGCCCAAAACGTGGAGTTTTTGAGGTCAGGAGACAGAAAAGGAGAATTTTGACAATTGGGGGGAAAATTTTGAAGTTTTGCTTTCAAACTAGAACAAAAAAAAATGTTCAAAATGTCCACCTGAAACAGAAATAGTGTTCTTTTTAAATATTTCTACTAATGCTGATTACTAAAAGTATGCTCAGAATGTGACTTCTCACAATAGGCCCCAGTGACCCTTAGGATTGATGTCTGCAGTATAAGCCTGACTCTAGTAAAGCTTACATCCCTTGACTTTCTGTGGAGTCAATGAAAATAAGCAGAATGTTACATCTAGTCAATGTTAATTATTTATAGCTTTCAGTATAGACTCAAGACCGTGTTCAGATTGCTTTGCGTGGTCTCTTATCTTAAAAAAGTCCAAACCCAAGGATCAGGTTGGTTATGGTAAATCAGATTCTCTGACAAGTTTCTTCTCTCGGTGGTCAATGGAGGGGCTTGTGTATCTAGTTGGTACCTCTGGGATGTTTGTTCTGAATACCCGGACAGGTTTTTGGAGCTGCCTATTGATGTTCGGTGCCTGGAGGCTGCTGTGTGTTTTCAGTGTGGGAGATCTGCATGGCTCACAGTCTACACAATGAACACGGATCTTCGCTTTCACCATTGTTTCCCAGCCTTAAGGACTTGGCATTTCTCTTTGACAATACTTGAAGCTGTGTCCATTTTCTCCTCTTCCTTCCATCACCCTCTCCCACCCTAGGGTCCTTCTTTGGTTTTCGTGATCCCCAGTTGGCATGGCTGATGTTTCTGAGCCCCTGCATTACTGATTGTGCTTGTTGCTGCTCAGATCCCTTCAGGCTCACCAAACCAGTACAAAGCTCTGGGCTTTCAGCCAATTTACTCACAGGTTTGTCATATGCTGACATTGTTTCTCTATAAATAGGTCTACCTTTACTGACATTATTGATTCAACTGCCTCTCTTCTCACTAATACTCTTTTTAATGTATCCAATCTGCCTTCATATTTCACCTAATGAAAGGCTGAAGTCAGAGGGGTAGAGGTCAAAGAGGTTAAACTGCAAGCATAAGGGTCCTAGGCTTTAAAGTTGGTGTGTGCCATGTGAGATCCACAACCTTGTGAAGTGAGCAAATCTGCAAGTCCAAGCTCTCATTTTCCACCAGAAAAAGTAAGCTGTCAAGCCTATTTCACATTTTATTACTGATAATTTGAAAAGACATAAGCTTGTTTTGCAAAACCCTCCATCTGATCCATTTGTGGATTAACAAAGATAACACAGACATCTCCACTTTCCCACAGCAGGATGGGTCTAATGGGAAAGTGGGTCTCAAGTGATAGCATCACTCTGAGGAGGTGCCTGGGAGCTGGCTGCTCATCTTCTCCATACCATTGTTATTCGCTGTCCTCGCTGCATTTCTGTGCCAGGTTGGCAGAGCAAACCCTCTACTTCCTACTTTATTTGTGCTGTTTGGGCTGCTGGACTTAGCTCTGGCATGGCTCACAGAGGCCAGGGTAGCTGCAGCACAAGGCTGGTACCACCTTGGTGCTGGCAGAACCTTGGAGCTGCTTTTGGTCAAATGTCCTCAGTGGGGCAGGGGAGTGAAATGAAACATTCAGATCTGGCAAGGGAAGCTGCCAAGGCTGCCAGAGCAATAAGCCATTAAATGCCACATTCGAACCAAAGAGCATCCCCCACCCCAAATAGCTTATAAGAGAGAAGAAAACATTCCACATTGTTAAAAGTTTATACTATCTCTGACTTCAGACATGTTACCATTAACCTGGGAATTAGTCAGAGATTTTAATTTGCTCCTTGTTCTGAACTATAATGAGCCCTGTAACAGTGTAAACAAAAAGATCTAAGGATTCAATAAACCATAATGTCACAAATGGCAATCATGTAGCATGTGAGGCCTCTGTGTTAAAAAGCATCACACAGCTGGAATCAAATGCTTCTGTATAACATTGTAAATAACCTCTAAGCCCACTGCTAATTAAACTGAAGCTTCACTTCTCCTGGTCATTGAATATATGAACCAATTAAGGAAATATAATTTCTCTTCTGAAAGACCTGTGTTGTCCCCCTTAACAAAAAGGGGAAAGATAGCAGAAGAGCCAGTGACAGGGAGACAGGAAGAGAAAGAAAGGAGAGGGGAAAAGGAAAAGGAGAAAGGAGTTTCACAGAAAGGACCACACTGATGCACTGGGGTTACAATAATCAGACATTTCTGCTTTAAGCAAATTTTGCACCTGTAACCTGCAGAAATATAGCCATAGCACTTGAAAAATTACTTCAATGCTGCACTGTGCCATGAAAATTTATCTTTGAGATGATTTTATTGCATGGTTACCCTAGGCAATTAAATCAATAAATCTTAACTGTCAGGAAGGCTGGCCTGCTGCCAGGAATAAATGAAATGCACGGAATCAGTAAATAAAAGGTTTCTGACAACTCATTCTAGGAATTATTTAGCAGTTGGGCTTTTTGGTGGTGGTGGTGGTGATGCTTTTGTCTCCAGCATTTATTGACATTCTCCGTGAGGAATGATTATGCTAACGTAAACGACGTAGCATGGAGATATAGATAGATGGGAGAGAAGAGTCAGGCTCTTCAGGGTAATAAATTACTCTCCTGGAATCGCATGCGAGCAGCAGCTTTGGGGGGCTGGTGGTGCTGGTGGAAGTGATCAGAGAGCTGGGGCCTGAGCCATGGACTGGCACCAACCACATCAGCATCCCTGGTGCCAAGCACCGGGAGTTTTGTGTGCTGGCCCACGGCACTTTGTTATTGAAATAGATGTGCTGCTTTCATTGATTGATTTGGAGGTGATTGAGATTGAAATGCCTCCTTGAGGCACGGAGGTGACATTTCCATCGGCCTAGAGAATCCAGTGTTCACCAAGGGAGATGCCAGTTTTAACAGCGAAATCATAGTTACACCTGTGTAAACACTGAGTAGCCAATGCAGCTGCATTGTTTTTCATGCTGGTGTTACAAATCTGAAAGCCTGAATCTGATTTCATTTACCCTGCAATTTCGCATATTCCATTAGTGTGAAATAACCTGGATTTAGGCTCAGTCTCTGTCTCCAGAAGGCGCTGTGATGAGGGCACGTAACCTGATTAATAAACAGATTGATTTTGAGTCATTGTGGTCATTTATTTAACCTCCTGAATACCAAGAGGCCACTAAACTTCACCTGGTAAGTCCTTGTTCGAATGTACCTTTACTGGCTGAGCAAGCTCATTTCTCCAGCAGGATGAGCCAGGATAACAACAGACCCCGTGGGGCAGACCCAGCTGCAGGGGTTCAGCATATCCCCAATGTCACCAGTGACAAGGAGACTGCTGCCAAAGAGGGAAGCAACCCGCCAAGCTGAGCAGCAGGGGAGGCCTCTTCTGCCTACAACAGAGCTAATTAGATGGTCTGTGAGGCCAGTCCCTCATCACCATCGTGCTGGGGCAGCCTGGAGAATATGGGTCTGTCCTTGAACTAACACCAGCACAATGGAGCCAAGAAGGGATTTATTAGAGTAGCGTGGAAAAAAGCCTGCTGCCAGAATGTCAGTATCCAGTCTCTGGACACCCAAGTGACTTTCAATCATAGCAGCCCTGAGGGAGAAACTCTTGTCTCTGCCTGGGGCTGGCAGAGGCTCACTGATGCAGCCTGGTCCAAGCTGGAGACATCATGTTATCTAGACTGTGGAACATTTAATTTGAAAGGTATTTCCTTCATGATAGCCTATGGTTCCTCAATGCCAACATCAGAGCTTCCCAGACACATTGCTTCTATGACATGTCCTGTCCTGTCCCAGTCATGATTTTGCAGCATTTGTGCTCCCCCATGGCATATCTGCTGCCTCTCATTGCAGCTCCATGCAGCCAGGCAGGCTGCAGCAGGACAACAGGGTGGCAGCAGTGCTAGGGCACCGTGAATGCCCTGGACACCCATCTGGAGGAGGCCCCTTTAGGCTAATCAGCTGCAAAACCATAGAGAGCATTAGAGATCTGAGTGCTACACTTAACTGAATGAGTCGCATCCACTACTAGGTACAGTTAAAGCCAACGGGCTTTTACAACGCTGATTGGCAACAGCTTCTCATTGCAGATAATTCCCTGCCAGCACATCCCGAATGCATAGGTGATTGCTCTTAAATTGATGGCTTGAAGCACAATAACAGCCTTTTTATTCAGTTCTTGCTTGATAAGCAGCGAATGTGGAGTTGCCAAAAAAAAAAAAAAAACCAAAAAATAAAAAGAAAAATATGCTGCAGAGTTTGCTTCCTGTGACACCACCGTGATGCTGAAATTCCATGGGATGGAGAGTTAAACAAAGCTCCCAGTTCTGCCCAAAGCCTGGGAACAGCACTAAGGGGTACTTGGGCTGTGCTGGGTTTTCCAGCAGCCTCTGCCAAAAGTGGGAATTGCCCTTCAAACCTAGCGAACACTCAGGAGCTTCATCCTAGCAGGGGATCATAGCTGGTGTGCTGGATGGGAGCTGCTGGCACTGAGATGTCACTGAGGGTGATAGGGCAGGGGAGCTGCTACCCTGGCACCCAGGCAGCAGGACTCAGCTCTCTTAGAAAGCAGAAAATGGAGGGCTTTTCGTATGGGCTCATCACATCCAGCCACACACATTTCTCATAGCACCCCGCAGCCAAAAGGGTGAACTCTGCCTGGAGCTGGCCGAAGAATGGGGATCCGATGGTGGTGGTGGCTATTGTGGTGTGAGTTTTTTGGTACTCTTTCACTTAAATCTTCCTTTCAAAATATAAGCCCTTGAGCAACTCTTCATGCAATCCTACAAATACTAGCAGCCACATTTTCAAGGAGCTGCTTGCCAGCATTGTAAATTACCACTGATTCCAGCAGAGCACACAAGGTGCCCAGGGGCAGGGGACAACCATAACAAAAAAGCAGCTGAGAGCGGCCCCAAAGCTGGTTTTGCAGACGAATGAGATGTAACTTGAAGGAAAACTGATTCTAAAGGTTGCTGCCCAAATTTGCCAAATATTTCTGGCCTAGGAAGACCAACACTCCCTTTTCTTCCACAGTCCAGTTCCTGAGGTCTAACCTACAAATTCTTCCCTTGTGTTTAGCCGTTTCCATATGTTCACAGGTATTCAGGAGAAAGTCTCTCTTTCAGAAGGCCAGTCAACATACATACCTAAAAATATCAGCAGAGACTTTCCTGTAGCTCGTATGACCACAAACTTCTGTTTAACATTAACTTCACATGTGGTTTGTGTGCTAAACACGTTTACATTAGATATAATAAAGTCCTTCCAGCCGTGTGGACAGACTACGGGGGCAATAACCCCCTGAAACTCCCCATACACATGTGCCTTTTTCAATCAAAGGGATAAAAGGGTATCGAAATTCACTTTGAAATGCAGCTGGTAAGTGAAATTCCTCTCTATTACGTGGAGCTGATACTGCACTACCTTTCTTTTGCACCATGAAGGAGGGGCTGAAGAGTCTCAGCCTTTTAGTGAAAAGATTTAGGCTACTCTTCCTACCCCTTAATTCCAGAGGCCATGGAAAGCTCCATCCAGACTTTCCAGATATAAATAAGGCTTCACAATCTCTATGTCTTTTGAGCTGGCAAGTAACTATCCTGTGGTCTAAGGCAGCTGTCATGGGCCAGATTCATTCCTGAGGGAGTCGTGCAGTTAATCATCTTAGCTGGCTGAGAAATTGTAGCTCTTCTGTCTCTCTCTTGAGCCTTACATAGCTCTTACCAACATCCTACTCCACTGCCTCAGCCCCACACAGCCAGGGAGGAAGGGAAGATGTCTCCTTGGCTGGGAAAAGGGCACACAGTACCTTGCCTGAAGTTGTGAAATTGTGCGTGAAAGTGAGCATCCAAACACCCATCTTCTCTTACCTCCATCATGGCCATGTTTGGAAGATACACTGCTCCATCTAGCCAGCAGCCCAGCATCCTTGATCCTGTAGGAATCCTTCTTAAAAGCTGTGTGAATAATTATTCTCTATTTTTTCTAGAGGGCTGTTTTCTGCATTGTGCAGCAGCACTAACAGTGCTGTATAGCACAGGTTTATGTGGAGCCATTCATCATTCATAGCTGGGATCACAGAACACTTCACAGCCGATTACAAGGTTACGCATGCAGGGAACGACGTGAGCTGTCTGTCTGAAATCAAGCTTCAGGCGGGTTTCTGGGCACAACCAGAGGATGCTAAGGACTCAAGGAATGGATGGCACATGCAGCATCAGATTTGCCTTCTCCCCCACTGACCCTAAAGATGCCTCTCTCTGAGATACTCAGGATGTTTCTTGGCTCCTTGAATGCAAAATGAGCGAATGTGATACATGGTGAGCTCCAAATACCCCACTCTAGTTCTGAAGTAACCTACTGCTAAGAAGGTCTAGGGCTCTAGCATAAGCTTTGCAGGTAACCATTCACACAAGTGGGATGAGGAACACTGGGAAAGCCATAGTCTGGTTGGACTGGGCAGTTTTAAGCTGCTTCATGTGATAAGAGTGGTGCAGAGAATCTGGAGAGTGTCAGTGGCCCTTTGTTTTTAGCAAGACATTACAATAAATACTCAGCCTCCAGACAAACACATACAGGTACAGCTTTCAAACACCATTCTGCACCACCACTTTTATTCTGGGTTCTCCATGCCTGACACTGTCTGGGCTAGGACATTCACCAGCCACCTCCCCTTCCCACAGCCTCTCCAGAGCATGCAATTCTCCAGACTCAGATAACAGGTTTTAAGCAGGGCTATAAAGTGTAAGGGGCTGTACAGCACACCACAGCCATGGCCTCTTTTGCTTGGAGACAGTGGCCTGAGATGTCTCTGTATTGGGAGTGCTGTGGTTCATCCCTCCCGGCGGGTGGCTTGACCTCACTTGCTCTGCACTCAGAAGCACGGAGTGCTCAGCCTTGCTGCTGAGCATCTCCCGAGAACTTCTTACATCTCTTTTGAGCCGGTGTTCTTGGCACTGCGTCTCAGAGCTGTGATGATGATATAAAGTCTGGAGTTCTAGTTTTGTCATCCCAGGAAGCCCCTGGGGACAAGTGCACCTCTGCGCAGAGGGTCAGCATGCGGAATTACACTTCAGTCATGCTGGAGCCTTGGGCAAGCAACCAAAAATAGCCTGCCTTTGAAGCCTGGCTCCTATGCTTTTCAGGTGGGGTTCGGGACAGACAGCATTTAGGCTGCTGTCTTGCAGCAGAGGCCCCTCAGGGATGGGGAAAACAGACTATTGATCCCATCACCTCGCAGCTGGTACCAGCACTGCGCTATTTTCCAACATCGAATCATTCTAAGACTCCGCAATGACACAAACACATTGATTAAAAATTAAAACCAATGACAGCTCTCCCACGAACAGTACTTACTGTACCAAACTTCTTGTATCCTGGGAGGGGAATGAGAAAATAGCAGAAGACAGAATAATTTATAGTGATAAAATGGGTTACATTTTCATAAAAATTTTATTTTACTTTTTTTTTTTTTTAAATAATTCAATGCACTGGCAGTATAATTAATCCCTCTATGAGAGACACAATTGTACCAGTTCAACCAATATTATTTATACAGAGACATTGTGTTTAAAACCAACAAAAGTACATTTAAAATGTTTGTACATAAAGTATTACTGTTATCTTTTTTTTGTCTGAAGAAGGAACAAATGTAAACAAAATGCATAATTGTGCAACACGTTGGAAATACAAAGCAAAACAGGCAAGATACAATTTTATACATATAAAGCAAAAGAAATCAAACTTTTAGAACTATACAACATTTCAGTAATTGCTTGACATTTTAACAGTTACCTTGGTCTGTACAAAACATCTTAACTTATACTTAAAACTTTACAAGAATAACATGCTTGCTCAGAACAAAGACACCTTGTGGAATTGCAGTGATTACTGATACGGTATTTGCACACGAGAGAAAAAAAAGGCTACTTCAATAGTAAATAAAAAGTAAGAATGAAAGGTAAAGGGCATTTAGTAAGCCATAACCTAATTCCAATAGCTAATTAAGTTGCACTGCAATGCAGAAATTAAATCTGACTTTTGCTGGAAGACCATAAGGTCATAAAGTTGCTCTATTTCCAGGAACCAGAAGAAAGTGTATATAAATTTTCCTGATATTTTGGTTCATTCTACACGCACACACACATACACAAAATGAAAAAAAAAGGCAAAACAAAGTGAAATCTAGTATTTGCCACAAGAGCCAGAAACGTGGGCAAGAGAACGCGCAGACCTGTCTACTCGCAACATGGCTGGGTTAAAAATCAAGACAACTAGGAAGAGCAAACACCCACTGAGCTTGCATGATTACTTTTCCCCAACCTTAGCTGTATTTTGCTTTCTTCTTTCCCCAAAAGACAGGCAGGATCTTGAATTGAATCGAGCCACTGCTACAATACTGTGAGTACTACAGCCAAAGACAGAACACCAACCAAAGGAGAGCTCAAAACCAGAACAAAATACAACCAGATCTTTTTACTTGCTTTCATATTCTGTGATGATATGTCCTAGACTTCTGGAATGTGGGTTTTAAAAAACCAGCATTTAAGATTCAGTAGAAGATATGCAATCCAGAGATGTCAAAAATACAGACAGGAGTAAATTATACGATATCTGATGGAATTACAAGGAATGTCAGCTTGGATAAAATGTACAGATTTTTTAAGAGTCCTCAAATGATACACATGGCTAAAATTAAACTCCTGATTGCATCAACCTGACGTCCTCAGTGCCTGATTCTGCAATCTGTGTGCTCAGCACTAATTTACACAGTTACTCCTGTGGCCTTCAGTGGAGCAACCTGCCGATGAGGATGCTCAGGGGAAGAACAGCAAAATTGGGCTTAGATAAATACTTGTCATAGCTTTTGACTTAGAAAAACCACGTTAGCCTGCTGCAGTGTCTTTGAGCTAAACTAACAGATTCCATTTCTAGAGTGAGAGCATTTATGACACGTTTGAATTTATTTGCCATTTTTCTATGCAAGCTAATGCTGATGCCAGCAAATATTTAAACTCAGAGGTAATGAAATTGCAACATGCCTTTCAGTTAAAATCAAAACACATGCAGGCCTAGACGGCAGGCAGAAATTACCCTCCAATTCTTTTAGCAGGGACTACCTGGTGCTGAATCAGAAGAGTTCAATATATACTTAGCTTCAGTATGTATTTATAAAGCTACATTAGAGCATGCAGTATGATATGAAAAGGCAGAGGACAAGTTTTTCAGCTGGTGTAAATCAGCCCTGACATCCAAGGAGCTACTTAGAGGCACATCAGCTGAAGCTCTGGCCCACAGTCATCAGAAACATAGAGCCATCATTCACTCCATATGTAAAACTCAGTGGTGGAAGCGCAGAGTGAACATGTCACCAATATCTGAAAAACGGTGCTCTGTTTGTCTGATTTTTGATAATGCCTTCCCAGACTGTGTGGTCTAAAGCAGTTTTATGATGTGCTCTATACTGCATAGGTTTGTGAAGTACAGCATCTCCTTAAAGGCAAGGATTATAGTACATTAATAATTTCATTGGCATGATCAGTAAAAAAGGCATGATGATAAAAGCTTTGGAAGCTTGTCTGCATAGAGATATGGCAAAAATTAGTCTGGGGTTGGAGGGTTTGCTCCTTAGTGTGTGCATATTGGACTAACTCCACTGAATTCAGTACTCCTATACTAGTCTACACCAGCTGGAGAACTTGCACTTTACCGCTATCATAAATAAAGCATGTGTGCTGTTATCCACTACTCAGTTCCTTTATAAATTCATGGGTAAAAGCCTCCTGCCAGTGGATCGAAGCTTCTTCATGTCCGTAACTCCACGCTGTTACTGAAGTCAACGGTGGTTTCCCTGAGCTGGGCTGAGTCAACATAAGGTCTGGTTGAAGAACAAGTCTGATTGCAGTTATGCCAGCTCTAGTCCAGAGACATTGAGCTAATTTCAGCTGAGTGCTCAGCCATAACAAAAATAGGTGTAATTCCACTGAACTGATGGGCTTAATGCAACTTATGGTGTAGCCAGATAAACTATGCCATTTCTGCTAACCAGCTTCTCCTTTGATAAACAGTACTCACTTGTGTGATTGTCTCATGACAGCAGAATTTGGTCCCATGAATTCCACAGGCTGAGCCAAGTTGCTTTACATTTGCTTAGCCCAAAGTTTGGTCCATTGTCATTAATGTTGTCCATTAAAACAATATATTCACTTCAGAATCTGACTTTCCTTCTAATTCAACAGAAGGAAATAAGTGACTAGAAATTAGAGCTATCTCTGTTTGACAGGGTTTTCAATGGAATTACACCAAACTAACACACAACTGTGAGTAAGCTTATATCCAGCACAGAGCGCTTACAGGACTTGCATAGAGGGGAACTCAGTCAAAATCAAAGAACACAAGTCTCAAACAGCTGCATAATCCACTCACATGGCTTTTACCACTGGCATCAGTTGGACTCAGGTAGAGTCCTGTAAGCAGAAGTGGTCCTGTGGACACTACAATTTAAACTGCAATTCTGCATACAGTGAATATTGCCTTAGTTTTAGGATGTGACCGCATGCACCACTTCTGTCAACTCCTTTGGCGTTCCCAGGTTCAGTGCATGGAAAATGGAGTGCCCAAATCCAAGTCCCACCTGCAGCAGCAGAGGACTGAGACCTAAAAGCAATGCAGAGCCACTGCACTGCTGTACCCAGGCCCTGGGGCTGGGGCCACTCACTCCTGTTGGGCCCTGGTCTCTCACCACATCTGCACACCGATACCACAGCCAGGGTTAAGCAGACCTGTAGTAGTCCAACACCCTGAGCAGGCTGAGGACTCAGGGAGCTGTGTGCGGCTCCACAGCCCGATGTAGGCAAGGTCAGGTCTTTTCTGCGGCCTCTCTCCAGAGCACCGAGCACACACATCACTACTTGACCCAGCCACTGGGTCCCTGGGCTTGGTCCTTGCTGGAGATGTAAGGGAAAAATGGTATAACTGCATGGTGACTTCAGGGCAGAGACAAGCATTAGCTCTTTGTGAGATGTGGCTACACCCTGGGGTGGATTAGGGAATTGGTTGGGATGGTGCCACTTTCAGATTTTGCAGGATACCACGGAACAGGACATATCAACAGTATGAGTGTGAAGCATGCACAGGTAAAATTCATGATGCCAGATCACACCAACTTGCCTCGGTTTCTTTAAACTACTTTTCACATCTCTTATCATTGCCTCATAGAGTTACAATGCCAATAAGCTGCCTGAGACACTGCAACATACCCTGTGCTTCTGGGCACAGCTTATCTTCATAGTATTCCTGCCTCCTAATGAGGTCAGATTTGATTCTTATCTGAGACCAGTTTTATGCAGCAACTCATCTGCAACTGAATTTGTTCTCATTTCTATCTGTAGAGACACGGGATCCTCCTGGTTGTACACAGGGTCTGAGCTCACTTTTTGACTTCCACAGCTACCACCATGGGCTTAAACTGGTGTGAGGTGATCACTGATCTTGGAAGACAAAAGAAACAGACAATAGAATGGCTAAAATAAAGCTACTGAGTCCATCAGAAAGGCAGTGTACTACAGAGAAGATGGCTGCTCTCTAAGTCAGGCAGGAACATTTTGCATTCAGTAGCAGGGAGGTTTTATTGAAGGAGAGACTAAGTGAGCTTTTAGCCTTTCCATATAGGCTATGAAATGTCAAGTGATTATCTACTGAGATCTATCTCTCTATATATATCAATAGACAATACAGAATGCCCATATTCATTGCTGTGATAGTGGTCTGGTTATACCATGGAAGTCCAAAAGTATCAAAAACAGAGGAAATGAGCCCTCCCATTAACAAGACTTGTTTTATTTGGATTTATAAAACAGTATGTAAAGTAAAGCTGTAAGATGTCGTAAGGACAGTGGACTGGCTTCTCATCGTCACCCCCTCTGCCTCATTCCCAGAGCACTCAGTGAGGCTGGGGAGATGCTGCGAGAGGCAAAGGCCCTCAGTTGGCGGACCTGTCTACCTATAGGACATTACACAGTTGGTTCATAATGACAAATCAGTTTTCTTTGGTGACCTGTGAAGTATTTTTGCCTTTCTTAAAATTTCAAGACACTGGTCTATTGCATGAGTTAACCTTCTGAAAAACAATGCATTGACAGCATGCGGTTTTGACACTGACTTTAGGGGCCATAGGACCAAGATGACAGAGTTGTTGCTACTACCTGTCAGACCTTCATTGCCTGCAAGGAGACAACAGATGCAAATAGGACTATATATAAACTACAGAGAAACACTGATAATTCTGCTATTGTTCAGCAGTGGTAAGAGTGTTTTCTCTTTACAGCTACTGCATCTTTTTTTCCTGTCCTATGAAGTACCGAGCAGGGACTTTGTGTTGCACATCCACATCCAAATTTATACGTGTGTACACACACACACACATGCTTCCTTCAATACTGTGTGTAGTGGAGTTTTTCTTGAATTTAAAGCAAAGAAGTATAGCAATACCCAAGTCAGAATCCTTACCAGCTCCATTTTTGCTGCCTTTTAAGTTGCACTCATAAAACTAATCACTGGATTCAGGCAGCATTAAATACTAATAAAAATAGAATGAAAACATTTCTTCCAAAGTACCTAAAAACTTGTCAGTGAATCTAAACTGTTACAATAGAACATCATAAAATCTGTGAAATGAAAAAATCTAAGAAATTACAGTCCAGATTCAATTTCTCAGATTCTGTTTCTTTAGGAAGAATGAAGATCTTGATCTTTTTATCTTCAAAAAATCCCACACTGATCTCAACAGACCTGTCCCTATCTTTGAAAGAGAATAATTTATAAATGAGACAATATATTCACAGAGGGACTACTTAAATGATTACAAGTCCAAGGACCATGTAATAAAAAGCAGAATTAAGCTATAATAAGCAAGCTCTGAGTCACCACCACTACCAACAAAAAGGCTCTAAGCTAAGCCAGAATGACTAAAAACCAAAATAAAATAAAATAACAAACTAAAGTAAAACAAACAGCAGAAATACTGGGCTAAACCCAGATATCCAAACTCAGTATGAACCACTTACATTGTTAGTTTGGCAAGCGTGGGCAGAATTATTTGCCCTCTGAAAGCCCAAGGAGCACAGCTGAGATCCATGCCCACTAGGATATAGTCTGAGGGAACATGGCCTGTATGGATTCATCATCTCAGGTTTTTCCTCTGGTCTCTGCTCTCAAGGACCTAACACATATCATGTGGCCAGAGATACCACATTTGAGCAGGATATTCTGCCTGCACATTGTCAAATACTTCATTTAAGAATTGCCGAAGCTCTTGACATGGAGGTTAAGTGCTATGTAAATGCCTCGCTTGAGCACTTAGGACTTTGCTGCCCTTGGATCTTGTACTGATGGAGCTCCCAAATGCTTGTATTTAGTCCTTTACTAGCATGTTCCCTTCACTGCTGAACCACTGATATTGCTCCGAAGCTCCTGAAGCATGGGACACAAATGACAGTCTTGTCAGCTCTTGCAATTTTTTATGAAGCTTGGTGTCCTTAAATCCCAGCTGCAAAAATCAAGGGATTACATCACTGTCCCAGTTTATCACTATTAAAAAAAAAATGTGTCATTTCTGGCCCTTGGCATGCTTGAAAAATGCCTGAAAACATGTCATGAAATCAGTCTCAAAGTTCCATATCCAGAAGGCAATATAAGAACCCAAAAAGTTTACTTAAAAAACTCCCCACCCATGATTTGAAGCCAGTCTTAGAATCATAGAATAGTTAGGGTTGGAAAGGACCTTAAGATCATCTAGTTCCAACACCCCTGACATGGACAGGGACA
>JASSUY010027760.1:0-23250 GCA_032466535.1 Forpus xanthops | reverse complement strand
ACAACTAATGTGGAGCACGCAAGAATCAAGAGAAGACAGCAATAAAACTGAGAAGAAGGGAACAAGAACCACAGAAACAAGCATAGGTTTTGACATATATGAGGTACATTTGAGGAATGCAACCTGGGGAAGGGACAATGTGGAGAAAGGCAGGAAGCTAGCTGGTCATCTTCTACTAGCCTGGAACCCAGAGATTATTGCTAGTATTAACACATCAAACATCTTTCTTGACTAGATGGTAAACACAATTTACTGAGTCTTACAAGATCTGTTTAAGGTAACTAATCCATCTTGCCGCCCAATCCTGCAATGCCCAGTACAGCTGTGCCTTCATGGTGCCTGGTTGGATGCCACTAACGTGATCTAGTATCTCATACCATTGGCCTTGCACTGCTGTAAAACTTGAGAGGAGATATAACTTTCACCTAAACGCAGTTGTAATTTAAAGCTTCTTATGAGCTTCTTTCGTGACAGAACCAGATGTAAAAGCCCAATCTGGAGGCCCCAGACGGGGGGAAGAAAATGGCAATAAAAAAAGTAGACAAGATATTTATGAACAGATATATGAAAACTGATAAAAGTTTTCCAAAACTAACAAAATTCTTGCATATGTATATAATTGTACTAGAGAACAGATTGCAAGTCAAGAATTAAGGTACAGAAGGAAAATGAACTGGGCAATCAGTTGGCAGAAAGCCCGGAATAAACAGCCCATGCTCAAAGGACTGCCCAAGCAACACATTGCCCAGATGAACAACTCCAGAAAATAGTGCAACAAATTCTGTGCAACAAATTCTGTGCCTCAAATAAGAGAAAGGAAGCAGAGCTCTCAACAACCCACTACTCTGCAATGGCTTTCAAACACGAATTCATAAGTAACTCAGATTTTGTGCTTCACATTCACAGCATATGCCTAGCATGGGAAGGTTGGATTTAATGATTAGTACAAAATTACTGTCAGTTCCAGACAAAAAAAAAATAAAAAAAATAAATCAGGTGCAGAGGTATGGCATACTGCTCCTGAAAGATATTAATTAAGCAGCAACTAAGGTTTATGTAGGGGGATAATCAGCGTTGCACTACTCAGAATAAAAGATTATTTCATATTAAACATACTAAGCACAGAGATTTGGATTATTATAATGCTGCAGCAAGCCAATGTTTATACTCAAGAAAGTAAATTCTGTCTTCTCATATGAATATACATAGTCTTTACTAATTCTTGAAAACACAGACAGGAATTACTAAACACACTCCTAAGAATTTCACATGCTCTCTACTTGTTTCTTGCTTCCTATTATGCTGAACTTGAATTTGGCATGTGAAGGTACCCTTGCACACTTAGATCCCACATTCTCAGTCCCATTTCTGTCAAGAAGCTGATTTACAGCAGCAAAGCCTACTAGGACACTAAAGATTCTCCAACAGAACTATTAGAATTCCATTAATAGAAGGGTATTTCTCATCTTTATGAGAAAAATAAAACAAAAATCCCCAACACTCTGAAAAATAACATTAAAAAAACCAACAACAACAAACAAACAAAAACCCCAAAACCCTTGCTTAGTAGATCCGCCTAGACTCTGGTCCCTCGGTAGGAAGAAAAATCAGACTGCAATCCTGGAGCCAGAAAGATTACCCCATTCCCCTAGGAAAAGCCCAAAAGACTACTGGTGCCAATGCTGAACAAAGCATTCTTGTTCAAAGGAATAGAATGGTGTTGTTTTTTCTTTCCCCACCTCTCCCTCCCTATACACTGGAGGTACATTAATTAACTGCAAAGCACGCCGCTAGAGCATCTTAAAACATCTCCACTGAATTCAGAGAGGTTTCACATCTATACATACACACTCTTAAGCAAAATAAAAGAAAACCAAACCAAGATAATGTAAAATTATCAAAGGATACGATGCTCCAGTATATCCTTTGTCTTGTAGATCCAGACACAGTAAGGATGGATGTAGACAGACAAGCCAGCTCCTAAAAACTAGTAAGGGTAGAGGTCTCACGGCTTCTCTGAATAATCTGCTCTAATGCAACATTATATTCTCGGGGAAGAAATTTTTTGTGATGTCCAGTGTGAATCTGTCAAGCTGAAAACAGGTTATTGGTCTTGCTACATCATCTGACACTAAAAAGACATGCTTGCCTCCTCACCCTTAAAACTGCTCTCCAAATAGCTGCAGGCCGCTATTTGACCACCCCTTAGCCTACCCCACACCAGACAAAACTTACTTCCCTCAGCCTCCCCTTGCAGGTCACGCAGACCACCATGGTCATCATTCACAGAAATATCTACAGTTTCTTGACATTTATTTTCAATTAGTGGGCCCAAAGGAAATGTTCCTGGTGTAGGCTTATCAGTACCAAGTACAGAAGAAAAATAATTTCCCTTGATCTGCTGGACACACTCCTAATATAGCACAATATTGGATTTACTGACAGCAACAGCATGCTACCGGTTCATATTCAACTTGGTTTCAACCATAGTTTCCAGCCCTTCAGAGCAAAGGTGCCACTTAGTCCATCATTTCCCAGCCTGTACTGATTGACAGTATTTACACCTCAGGTGCACAACAAGCCTGTATCTTTTACAGTTTTCCCTGACTTTCTTGCAGATGGTTGTAGCATTAGCCATTTTTCCTGAAGCCTCTGATGTCCTAATCTTTAAGTCCCTTAAGACCTCTTGGGATTTCTGCTTTGCTATATGTCAGCCACTCCCACTAATTTAGTGCCATTTGCAAATATGTCATATCTAAATCACTATGTATTGAAAAACACAGACCCCAGAATCAACCTTTGTCACATTGCACTCATGTTGTCAGCTGCCAGCTAGGTGTCAAACAACTAATAGCCTGGCTGATTTTCAACCCATTAAGCAAATCAGTCAGCCAGCCCATACTACCCTCAACTTCTAAATGCGAATTCAATTGTAGACAGTTTCCAAAATTTCAGTTAACTCAAAAGGTAGTATTATTCACTATTTTTCTATCATTCATATAGCCAGTCATTTCTTGCCACAGAAGGCAATGAGATTGGGTAAACGTACTCTTGTTAAATGCACACTATTAGGCAATAATTTCTTGACCATGTATTGGGAAATGGAACCCAAGTGAAGACCTTCAGCACTTTCTCTATGAAGAAATCCCCAACTGGGAATTCCCAGTCCTTTTCACAAGAGTAGAATGGCTAATAAAAATACCGCACTGACTAGCAGCCAACAGGACAATACTCCATTGTGGTGCAAAGAAGTGGCATTTTTCTACAGAAAGCTGGAATAACTAATTTGAAAATAAAAATGAACAAGTCATGAGATATTTCTTGGTTTGCAGACACCCCATAAAGTTCAGTTCAGAACAAGCCAAGGTGGGAATCTTTCTGCTCTATTACAGGTAGAGGGATGCACATGCAACTATACCTCAGCAGTATGCACCTCAAAAATGTCTGCCAGCTTGCTTCTTCCATAGGTGCAGAGTGCTTCTGGACCCCGCACTCGCGCAGCCCCACCGTTGCACAGGAAGTAGTAAGAAAGAAGCTTTGTACTGTTAATCCCAGCTAACCTTCCATATCCCATTTTTTTTTCAGGAATTCCTACTATGAAAAGGGAAAAATCATGTGTTTCTTTTCCTTTATCAACCCAGGATACCAGAAAAGCAAAGCTGCTTTTATAACCAATCCTTCTACAAGAGAACTTATCACTGAAGTGAAAAAGAGCAATATCCAAAGAAAACCCTTGTAATAACAAAGTGGCACTTCAGCGAGAAAAATACAAAGAGAAAAGCTCCCAAAACATAAATTGATCCCCTCCAAGAAGGCAGTTTGAATGTAAGTCCTTCCATAGTACTGGATCCTATCTGTACTCATTACTAGCAAGCAAATCCTCAGTAAAAAGAACAGAGAAAAAAATTCCTCTGATGTACAAATCAGGTGCCACGTTCCCTTAGAACAAAGGTCATCGTCAAACACTTTTTGAATTATTTATTTATTCCCAGTATACATTAAAGGGGGGTTGATTTGTCTAGGAAATGTTACAGCAAATAGTATGAAGACGAGTATTTACAAGCTAGGAGCCTATTGATATGCTATTTCTTCCATCCTACTACTTCAATAAAAAAGCTAAAAAGTCTTAACCGCTACTTTCTCTAACTTGTGGCCCATACAGGAATGGGAGAGGACTGTCCTCTTTCCATAGTCAGAATAGTTTTTTTCTGCAAATTCTCAGTATTTGAGATTAACATAAGTAAGATATTTGGCTTGTCTTTACAGGAGAAGTACATAACAGACATTACATTACTTCCTCCCCTCCCACTAACTGCATTTCAATTATTTCCACAGGACATACTGTTTTGAAGGTTTCCACAGGTATCCAGGTTTCCCACTGAAAAGTCCAAATGATCACAATACAGAAGATATATCTGAAGGGAAGATCGATGTTACTTCCTAGCAAAGCCTGTTCTTTCCATTCCAACACAGTAACTAACCCAGAGGTTGAAAGGAAAGCCACAGGTATAGTTCTAGCCCAATAGGTTCCAAACATAAATTTACATAAATGCTCTCATAAACAACTTGGAGAAATATGATCCAATATACACCACTGTGGGGACTCATCCAGTTGATCAACTGCACTCACAAGACAGCAGCTAAATAACCAGCAGAAGAGCATTTTAAGTTATTTCCTGGATCTCATTATTTCCAACAGTTTCAATTAGTGGTTTGGATGACAGAACAGGTATGCTTTTAAACATTTATAGACAGCATTAAGATCACAGCTCATGTAACTTAGGCAAAAGTGTCCAAACTAAACAATTCTGCACCAAGCTTTTTTTAAAGACTGCACTAAAAAGTCAAAGTGGTGCTAGTAAAGTACCAACCAAAAGGGGTTTAAACACAAAAAAAACCCTACATCAAATATATTACACAAAGGAAATAAACCAATGAAGCAGAGGAGAATGAGGTGATCACAGTGGATTAGAAACTGCATACGGTCAATACTAGACCATTGCCTAAAGAATTAAGTCCTACTTCTAGGAGGACTGTTATCCTGGACAATCAGTGAGGTGTGGAAAGCAGTTATAGTTCCTTGGTGCTAATAAGGAATCAGTCAGAACCCCATACTCAGTTTGGGGCTTCATGGTTTAAACTGCTGACAAAGATAAAACGCCCAAGAGAGAACTGCAAGAATAATGGTTTTAGCAAATACAGCTTATAAAGAACACGTAACAAGGCTGTTTTGGATGCTCGTCTCAAAAATGCAAAAGGCTACTCTGCCTGACACCCAAGAACCCAGAGCCCAAGCACAACAGTCTAAATGTATACTCTCTCAACACATACAAGTTTGTTAGGAAGAAGACAGCAGCCAGCAGTGTTTTTCATGGAACAATAAAGTTTAATCCAAATAATTTCAGACACAAGTTTAAACTAAACTTTTTGTAGTTAAAATATTAAAAAAAAAACAAGATACCAAAGGATGCTTTGTGATCTCTTGCCTTTGACAATTTGCAAAAAAAAAGGCTGACAAACAGTTCAGATATGTGATTCTGCCCCAGCATCTTGGGCAAACAAACACCACCACTTGCATTTCTGTGGTACAAAATGCCTTTGAAGTATTAAGTCCCTGGTATCTTTAGAGCAGGCTTCTTCTGTAATTAATAACTGTCCATGTTGAGAACAGAATCAGAATGGCTGAGGTTGGAATAGACCTCTAGATGTCAACTGGTCCAACCTCTCTGCTCAAGCAGAGCCAACTACAGCAGGTTGTCCAAGACTGCAAATTGCTTCTGAGTGTCTTCACGTATAGAAATTCCATCTCTCTGAACAATCTGTTCCAGTGCTTGGTCATCCTCAGTGGAAAACCTCCTCCTGATGTTCAGGCAGACCTTCCTGTGCTTCAGCTTGTTCTCATTGCCTCTGGTCCTGCCACTTGGCACCAATGGAGCCTGGCTCCAATTTCCTTGCATACTCATCGATAAGATGCTCCACACCACCACCATCCCACATCTCCGCCCATCATGTACAGTTGCCTGGGGTTGTTCCTCCCTAGAGTCAGGACTTGGCCCTTGTCTTTGCTGAGGAACAGGCAGGTAAGACTTCTAACCAAATAATAAGCCAGCCTATGACTACTTCGCAAAGATAAAAGATTAAATGGTTTCTAGATTCTGCCTCCCTAGCACTGTTGTAAGAAGAACCTGAGAAAGGAGACATACACTCCTTCCGTCTTTAGCGCAAGAATTAGAAGTCACAAAATGCAAGGAAGGTCCTGACAGAACAGCTCAAAACACTGAAGTCTCACCCATATACACCTGAGAATGGACACTGCCATGTAGCATTAAAGCATGTTTTAAAAGGAGAAAAGACTGAAACTCTTGTTTATTCCTCTTTTTAATTTCTACTTCATAATTTTTGTTCTTTTTCATCCTTTTTAGTAGCTTAGCATTATGGTAAATAGAACTTTCCTTCTATAAGTTATATTATTCTTTCCAAGGTTGACTTCAGCAATCTGCTTCCCAACTGTCTGATTTTATACATTATCCATTCTCTATTTTCTTCTGTATTTTTCATCTTGTACCAAATCTTTCTTCTGTTCACTGCATCATTTCAACAACCCTTAATACAGCTCTTCAGAGCTATAAACTCCTTAAAGATCAAATCTGCCTTGCTACAACTTACACTTCAAGACCTTGTCAAGCCTGTTATTCAAGGCGCACACACCTTCAAGCTAAATGAAATATATTTAAATGAAGTCTGAAATTACTACTTGATAAACAGCACTGCACTTGTACAGTGTCTCAGCTGTGACTCATCTCTACCGGGGGCTAATATATATGCATACCAAAATCAAAACAAATGCTATCAAGATTAAAAAGAAACACACATACACAGAGGTTGGTATTTACAAGGCAACCCAAAGGAACGTGCACCCAACTGAAATGAAGTTAAAAATCTGGGCGCACACCACCACCCCCCAAGGCACATAACCTTCAGCTACATTTCAGGTTCAAATGAAGAATAAATAATATTACACAAAGAAAAAAATCCATGCAACAACAAACGGAGCTCAGCGCTGAAAGCAGACTTCTGATTTTAAACCCTAAATTTTGTTATTGCTTCAGTCTCTTATATTTCCATTTTTTTAAGCAGCTGTCTGTGAAGTTCTGAGATGAAAACAACATAGAGCACAGACAGAGGATGAAACTGCTTTCAATTAAGCCTGCACAAATTCCAAATAATTTCATTGGGAACATAGCTTATAAACAGCTGTATCTGTTCCCGATACTATTGCTAGTAATAGTGCTCATTATTCTAGGTCACTTTGCATGTCTGCGAGCTTCCAAGCACGGAAGCAAATTCTCGGTTATCACCCTGCTGTTTCAACATCCAAAACTCAGATGGAGAGATTTGAGTTTGCAATAATTCTTTCCACATTAGTTTCTCCTGTGCATTACACTCTGCTACAAGCAAGCTATGACTGGTAGCAGCCTGCTTTATTCCAGGTTATTTAATAGCATTAGTTTATATTTCCTCCAACATGAGGAACATTTCTTGATAATACACATCAGATAATCCTGGAATGTGGGCTCAGCTTTCACCTGAAGCACTGCTGCTTTATTACAAGCAATCAGGCCACTTTCTACATACTCAAAATGCTCTACTTTACTGAAACTTCTAATTTCCCTGCTATCTGGGATTTTAGCACCTTTACTTGCACAGAACTGTTCCATATTCTTACAATTTATTTTTTGGAAAAAAAAATTAAATTATCTGTTATAGCTATGCCATTTTTCCTAAGGCTCTAATTGTCTCAGTAATTTGCTCTCATACATGAAAGACCCACCAAAAGTTATTAAACTGTTGGTTTTCTTAAAAGCTATCAGGTTTCAGGAACAGATTTACTGCATTCAGAAAGTCAAACTGACACATAAATATTTGCATGGAATAAGAGTAAGGGTCCTTTATTCTAAGAGAGTACTTCAAGAAATTAACCAAAATGAGTTTTCTTTGAAATTACATAAAAAAAAAGAAACTCATACTGGCATGTGCGTCATTTAGCATCAGAGAAAGAGAACAATCAGGAATCAAAGCAGGTGTCACTACTAACAGCTGCAGCATAAATGTCTTTTTCAAACTGCACACACACTCACAAGAGCAAACAACATTCCAGCCTCATTCAAGTTCAAATTAAGATTTAGAATACCTAAGGGTTGGTATGAAAGCACCCATTAATTCAGCCTTTTTTTGAGGGGAGGAGGGGTAAAACAGGATCTCTCAGTTATTTAAGCAGCTATTCCAAGAAAACTGTTTATCTTCCTAAGGGAGAATTCCTCTATCTTCTCATTTAGCAATTGAACAACAAGTCATATGTACCTGTATTACATAAGAGGACTGAGGCATGTATTCCAAAAAATGTAACTATTTTTGGATGCTTTCAGCAAAATTTTATTTGTACGGTAATACATTAAAGAGAGATGATGTGTTTGTATGACTAGCTTCTTTGCAGCAGATAGGAGCACAAGTGAACAGCAAATACACTGGAGGTTTGCCAAGCTACAACAGACCACCACCAGAAATCTGCGCCTTGGCTTGAAATGTAGCATAACCTACCCTCTAAGCACATATGCAGTCATGTACTGCATCTCTACATCTCGTTATCGCAGGCAAGAATGGTACCTATGCAAATTATAAAATTTCTTGCCAAAGGCTATTTGTGATGACCAGAGAAGGTTACAGCGATATCTGCAACCAATAGATCAATTTTGTGTAGATACTGCTGTGTTTCCACACACCTCCCCCCCCCCCAAATATGTAGCCACAAAGTCCGCAGCACAATTAGCATAAAAATCATTATGTGCTTCTGTTATGTCCTGGATGACTAATTACCATACTATAAATTACATTACGATACAAAGACGTGTATACCAAAGGTTCAAATTGCGAAATTTAGCTGCAGTTTCCATGTTTATCAGAAGCCAGACAAGAGATAAGACAATCAAAACCTAATTTTGGTTTCAATGCCCGGCAACATTCCTCTGTCCTGTACCTGTGCTCACCACAGCCCTCTCTCACTCTTGGAAAGAGCAGCATATGGTGCTGCCTTGTACACAGGAAAAAAGCTTCCCTGCCGTAACCTCTCTTCAGCGACTGGGTCTCCACAAAGAAAACATGTTTGTGAGGATTCCTTGTCTCCCAGGTAAGCACCTCAGACTCCTCACACAGTACCCAGCTGCCACTGTCTGTGGAAACTGCTCACTTGTGCAGAGCTGCAGAACTTCCTAATCACCCCAGGTATGTGTGGCTTCTATACAAAGGTGGCTTAATCTCTGCCATCCTGCTTCTCTTACTAATGCCTTATCTCCGCACCAACCATGCTAAAGAAATGGGGGCAGAGGACGAATGCAACCCAAGTTAAGACTACCACAGAGTCCAAATAACCACAGGTTGTGCAAGAACTGCTCCCTCACATTCTCCTACTCTCTTCCCACTTGTGGCAACAAACAGCAAATCTCAAAGTCTGCAAGATAAGAATCAGTTGAGTCTTAGGCGCCTTAAAGCTACCTAAATAAGAACAAAAGAACTGGGCTGCTGCTAAATTAGTCTGGGGGGAAGGAACATCTAGGCTGAAGCAGCAGCCCTGCAGACAGCCAATACACTTTTTATGCTGACACAAGCTGCCAGGACCTCTTTTTGAAGTGGAAAAGAGCACCTCTGTTAGCTAGCAGTCTACTTGGACAAACCAGGAACAAAGTCCTCATCTGCTCATCCAACAAAACTAATGGACCTAAAAATCTCCCAAGAATAAAAGTGACATGGAGAAGAATGAGTACAATTAACATTATAGTTTAACTGAAACAAACCCAGCATGCTAAGCAACTGGAAAGTGTAGGAAAAGGAGACAGATCACAGCAGCACACTAACTCAAGCAGGCAGCGGCTTACCTAGCTCTTCATACTGCATTGATGCCAGGGAGCAAACTTTGAGAACGAGCAACTTAAGGCATTACATTAGCAGGGTTCAAAAATGGCTTACCATATAGGCTGTAATACTGCCAAGACAAAAATTGCTGAAGATACAGAACTAGATAAAACATCCCTCCTAAAAAATTTCAAATAGTGAAATGTAAGGGATAAGCCCAGTTGAAAAAGCACTTTTATCAGCAATGCAATCTTGCAAAAAGCTTCTATTGCATGGTATACCAGTCTTGCTCTACTCTTTTAACAAGCCAGTTTCCAAAATGGAAAATGGTGAATCTAAGGAGCAACTAAATGCTGATGACTGTGAGACCTGCATTGACTTTCTTCTTTTTCAAATCTCTGCTCCCCAAACCATACTTAAAAAGAAGTGGGCATAAAGAAGACTAAGACAATAAAGGCAGTCTGAAGCTTGACACCTACTTGAGAGCACAAAGCATGGTATTTTATGTACAGAGAAACAGATCTACACCAAATATGAACTACAGAATAGAAATTCATCATGCTGGCTGCGTATCATCTGCTAAGATAGCCCATCAGATCTGTGTTTGTTCTGGCCAGGTGAAAGGCCCATTGACATATTACAGTTTGCACTGCCTACTTGCCTCCTGACAAGGGTGGAGCACTGGAGTAAGCAGGTCCCAGCTTGCCAGCACCACAATAAACTCAGAAATAACTAATATTACTCTGTTCGGAACTTTGAGTGGTATCTTCCCAAATTTCAAGTATATAGTGGTGTGGGGTCAAACCACTCTCTGGGACCAAGAACAAAAACAAAACACCGTTTCAAAGAAGGGAATGCAAGCTCATATAAGCCATATACATTATGCTACTGAACAAAAAGAACACAATCTCAGTAACGTCCTACTGCAGATAAAAAAAAAAAACGGATCCATGCAGGCAAAAAAAACTGATTATGAACTACTACAATTCACTGTTATTAGCAATGACATTCTTTCATCACATGTCACTATTTAAATAGCACTCTTAAAGCCACTCACATTTAGTACCAAGACTGACAGTATGCCACTACCATTCTTCCTAAAGTGTCTTTTCCCTCTGCCTCCTACCTCCTTACCTCACACCCTTTTGGAAAACAAAATCATCATGCAACAGTTAAGCATCCTTCCACTGTCACAAGTAGCTATCTTATATTTACAGTATGAATGAACACTGGCCTTATACTCATTTCTAAAGCTCATTTACAATAGAGCTGGATCAGCTCTTTACTCGTTCATTTGCTTTCAATAGGAGCTTCATTCCTAATTCATCTGACAAATTACCCCAGAAACCACACATACACATGGTTTCCTCAAGCCTGGAATTTTTACAGTTTAGAGCCTTTTAAAGTGCCACTGTTTTAATCACTATATAACAGTACATACATGCTGATTATTTTGGAAGACCTGTGCAAAGTAGGCAAACATTCCACTTCAGTACATGAACACTGCCACCAAGAAGGATGTTTTAGCTACTGAATAGAGTTCTTATTGTTGATTTGTTTCATCTTTGATGCATTTTCCTGGGAAAAAGCTTTTAACAACATGAACTAAAAGAACATAATCCCCAGAACATCAGGAATAACACCAACTCTGTTGACCTGAATCTGTTCCCATCAACTTCCTTTATCTGAAAATTAGCACTCGTACTAAATGGACACATGCTAAATGGATAATATAAATGACAGTATTTAATGACTGCTGTTTTCTGGATAAGCTGTGTCTACTTTCCCAGATCACTCTAACTATTTTTTTAAAGTAATGATGTCTTTCAGATATTTCTTCCTACTTGACTTATTTCCTATTTTGGGCTGCCAGAATTCTTCATTTTGAAAAAAAAAGATAGCACAGCCATCCCAGTTTCTCAACAAAATAACATCATAATTTGCACTTCAGGTTTTCTGGACTTTTAAAATGTACAAAGTGCTTGTGAAAGCCTTTATTACTAGACATCATGATTACAGAAAGAGGGAGGGGATAGGAAGAAGAATCAGAATTAAAGTATGTTACAAATATGTACCTTGCTTGAATTTGTTATTAGCAAAGTGGAACATCCAGTGTAATTAGTTGAAAAGCTGGAGTCCTGCTTCATTCTATGTCACTGGCAGAAGTTCACTGAGGTGATGACTATCAACAAAGCGAGCATGTGGTCTGGAGCCTTAAAAGGTGTGCACATACTGCAGTTGGCCACCAAAGTCACAGTCTTACTGCCTTTGCCCTTCCTCTTTTACTGCTCTTTTATTCATGTGACATTTTAAATAAACACAAGGTTCTCAACCTTTATGCCACACCTTCCACAGCAGAGGCTCATTAGTTTCCAGAAGCCGCCTGCCAACCCTGATTTTAAAAACTAATGTTAGAGTAAAATTTTTAAGAAAATAAAAAAAATCCAACACAAGAAAATACAAGCATGACAGTTCAAATTATATAAAGAAAAGATCTTCTGGCTGTCTATAACAGAAGCTCCTTAATAAAGGCAATCAGAAATTATCTGCCTACTGCTTGACCACAGGAGATATTTAAACTAATGACAGCAGTCAAGTTTTCCCCCTATCAGTGAATCTTTTTATTTCAGGAATGTAAATCTAGCTTTGACTACAAACCTTTCTTTTCTTGCTCCACTTCTCCCCTCAGACTGAACAAGTACATCCTTTACATTGGAATAACAAAGGCACCATTTTTTTTTCCTCTTTATAAATAAACTCATCATTTATCTTCCAAGTTCAAGTTTGGTTTTACACCAAAGACTGTTTTCACAACATTGTGCTAAGTACTCGTGCCAGTTTATTTATGTTCTGATTTAGAAGCAAGTTTTTATCACTCCGTAGATCTTTTCATCCTGGAGCTCTAGTTGGAATTTCCTTTGCACAAAGCAAATATAGAATGTACCAACATACAACTAAGCTAGAAAGTCAGGAAGCAGTCACTAAAACTTCATGTGAAGAGTACGACAGCTTCAGGAAGAGAACGTAGATAACAAAAACAGTTAGGTGCCATGTGTTTGGTTTGTCATCATAGCCCATCCCCAAATGAGTCATGGTAACTCAAAACAGAGATCATTTGATAGTCACAAAGCGTACATAATGAAGTTTTATCGAAAGACAGGTAGCTGTACTTTAGCATTATTAGAGTGAAACCACCAAGTTACTGCATTTCATAAGATCACTGAGGAATGCAGTAGATTTTATTCAAGAATACCAAGTGGTTCTGTATTTAAAAAAGCTTTACCCGACTCAGATAATCTCATATTTGCATCTATTTCTATGCAAGTTAGCAAATACTTTCAAATTCTTCAGGGTGTCAACACTGAACAACCTCAGGTTGATTTCATTTTTTTCCCAAAAGCATGCAGCAAATTGAAGACACTTTGTCAAGACTGCTGCACGAACATACAAATTCAATGTGTCAAAAAGAATGAGACTATGGCGAGTTGCATGGTTTGTAACATTCTTTCTTCCTATTATAAACAAATTACAACAAATTACACAGGCTTGGAGCAGAGTTAATGCAATCTCTGCCTCTAAGACAAATATACGAGTTCATCTTTGTTTAGAAAAATGCACATTGAATGGATTGCTATAAGCTGTTCATTTTCTAACTTCAGTATTTTGCATTAACCTTTTCATGTGTTAATGCCTAACATTCCATTTAACTAAGTCAAAGTTATCACTAAGGTTGTAAACCCCAGTTTAACCAACCTTTTGACTTATTTTGTTATTGATCTTCAACACATGGTCTTACTAGAAGGCTGAAGCAGAACAACTTGTCAAATCTTTTCCTCCAGGTTGAAGAAACTGCACACCAAAGTACCAAACTCCAGAGCATCATAAAGATTTCTACTAGTTGACTAATACTTTATTTGCTAGGTCTTCACAGAAGCCAGTTTACAACATTTCTCCTCATCTAATAAAAACAAATACAATAGTCCTACTTCACTTAAAGTATTGTCTAAAATTACATTAGCAGTCTGAGGTTGGCAGCATCATTCTCCTGTCTTTGTTCTTAAATGACACTTTATAGATGACAGTCATAAGGTATGCCTTCCACAAAAATGAAATTTCCTCCACAGAAATGAAATTTCCTCCATGGGTTTAGTTTTTGAAAGGTTCACATTCATCAAAACCATGATCCAAGATAAAGTTAAGGCATAAGCAGTAAACACTTCTTCAACACCCTGTCATCAAGTATCAAAAACATCCCTCATACCCTAAAAAAATGCAAACTTTAGCCTTGAAATTTTCCTAACAAAAGATGTAGTTCAACCCAAGATATCAATAGAAAAGAGTATGCTTCTGGAGATGGGGGAAGGTAACTACCATTTGACTGACTCATTCCCCATGGTACTTATGCAAGCATACATTTAGTCCACCAGGCTGGAAAGCATTATGCTATGAGCATGGCTCATAGACTATTTCAAGTTTAGAGAATGAAATTCAAAGCGCACAGAACTGATGTGAGAAGGACAATCACCAGGGAAGACAGGTTAGCTCTGTTAAGAGGCATACTAAGACAAAAAAAAATCTAGCTACAGCACCACACTGATGTACAGTCTTGAATACACTGCCCAACGTAGTTGAGCCGGATGGGACCAGATTATCACAGTAAAATAGTTGTCTCCTGTGTCAGCAGCATGAAATCCAGAGAAAGCTGCAGTGATCACCTGGCAGATTCTCAGAGGTATGCATACAAAAAGAGTAGAATATCCACAGCTTTTAAACACTGCCCAGGAACATGCAGAAAAAGAACAAACTAGAGATGACAAGAAGACAAATAAGAAGTGGATACCCCTCCGCCACCTTTATCAGTGACGGAAAAAAAAATACTTTTCAGGTGGACCAGTCCGAAAAGCAGTTCTATTTAAATGGTATCTTTGAAAGAACTCAACCTGAACTCCTTCTTCCGAGCATATTCTCTAAGTTTCGTTCAGTCTCATATCCACATACAAATCCACTTACAATTCCAACATAAATCCACATGCCATGCTGATAATCAACTTCAGACTCAAATGATAGCTGAAATCTTGATCATAACTTACTGTGAC
This sequence comes from Forpus xanthops, assembly GCA_032466535.1. Taxonomy (NCBI): domain Eukaryota; kingdom Metazoa; phylum Chordata; class Aves; order Psittaciformes; family Psittacidae; genus Forpus; species Forpus xanthops. The sequence continues at coordinate 8,248 of JASSUY010027760.1, read as the reverse complement.
AACCTCATGATGAAAGTATCAAAAAAAAAAGGAAAAGTCTAGTTTGAATGAGATAGCAGCTTGAATGTGAAGGATGATCAACTTTGAGAAAGGAGAGAAGGAATATAAGAAAGGGAAAGGTGCTTTTCTTTACCTCGCCTTTCATAGCATAAGATTCAATTAATCATATTCAATTCATAGAATCATAGAATAGTTAGGGTTGGAAAGGACCTTAAGATCATCTAGTTCCAATCCCCCTGCAATGGGTAGGGATACCTCCCACTAAACCATGTCACCCAAGGCTCTGTCCAATCCGGCCTTGAACACCGCCAGCCATGAAGCATTCACAACTTCCCTGGGCAACCCATTCCAGTGCCTCATCACCCTTAAAGAATTTCTTCCTCATATTCAATCTAAATTTCCCCTGTTTCAGTTTGAACCCGTTACCCCTTGTCCTCTCACTACAGCCCCTCATGAGAAGTCCCTCCCCAGCATCCCTATAGGTCCCCTTCAGATATTGGAAGGATGCTATGAGGTCTCCATGCAGCCTTCTCTTCCCCAGCCTGAACACCCCCAACTTTCTCAGGGTATCTTCATACCGGAGGTGCTCCAATCCCCTGATCATACTTGCGGGTTTCCTCTGGACTTGTTCCGACTGTTCCATGTTCTTTTTTTGTTGAGGACACCAGAACTGCACACAATACTCCAAGTGAGGTCTCACGAGAGCAGAGTAGAGGAGCAGGATGTCACCGACAAAGATGTTGAACAAGACCAGTTCCAACACCGATCCCTGAGGGACACCACTTGTTACTGGTCTCCAACTGGACACTGAGCCATTGAGCACAACTCTGGATGTGGCCAGCCAGCCAGTTCTTTATCCACCAAGTGGTCCACTTATCAAATTGACTCTCCAACTTAGAGACAAGGATGTCATGTGAGACAGTGTCAAACACTTTGCACAAGTCCAGGTAGATGACATCAACTGTTCTACCCCTGACCATCAGTTCCATAGCTCCATCATATAAGGCCACCAAACTCATCAGGCAGCATTTCCCCTTATTGAAGCCATGCTGGCTATCACCAAGCACCTTGTTTTTCATGTGCCTTAGCATGCTTTCCAGGACAATCCGCTCCAAGATTTTGCCAGGCACACAGGTGACACTGACTGGTCTGTAATTCCCCGACTCATCCATTTTCCCCTTGAAAATGGGGACTATATTTCCCTTTTTCCAGTCGTCGGGAACTTCAACTGACTGCCAAGATTTTTCAAATATGATGGACAGTGGCTTAGCAACTTCATTTGCCAGCTCCTTCAAGGCCCATATATGGATTTCTTCAGGTCCCATGGACTTGTGTATGTTCAAGTTCTTAAGATGATCTCAAACCAGATCGTCTCCTACAATGGGCCCAACATCTTCATTCTCACAGTACCTGCATCTGTCTTTCAAGACTTTGGTGGTGTGGTTAGACCACTTGCCAGTGAAGACTGAGGCAAAGAAGTCATTAAGAACCTCAGCCTTCTCCAAACCCAGGGTAGCCAGTTCTCCTGATAGCTTCCAGAGGGGCCCCAAGTTGTCTTTAGTCTGTCTTTTATTTGGTACCTAACAGGAAGGGATTCTATAGGTATCTTTTACATTCCTAGCCAAGTTTAACTCTAACTGGTCCTTAGCTTTCCTAACCTGGTCCCTAGCTTCCCACACAACATCCCTGCGTTCCTCCAAGGCTGCCTGTCCTTGCTTCCACCTTTTTATGTCTCTTTTCCTTCGAATTTTCCTCAGCAGCTCCTTATCCACCCAAGGAGGTCTCCTGGCCCTACTGCTGCAGTTCCTTCTTGTTGAAATGCAACACTCCTGAGCTTGCAGCAGGTGATCCTTGAATATCAACCAAGAGTATTGGGCCCCCCTCACCTTTAGAACTATATCCGATGGAACCTTACTAAGCAGGCTCTTGAAGAGGCCAAAGTCTCTCTCTTGAAGTCCAGGGCAGTGAGCTTGCTGCACACTCTTCTCACTGTCCTGAGGATCTCAAATTCGACCATCTCATGATCACTGCAACCAAGGCTACCCTGGGTCGTCAATTTCCAACCAGCCCTTCCCTGTTGGTGAGGACGAGGTCAAGCATGGCACCTCTCCTTCTCAGCTCCTCTATTACTTGCAGAAGGAAGTTATCTTTCACACAATCGAGGAACTTCCTGGATTGCTTGTGCCAGGCCGTTCTGTCTCTCCAACAGATATCAGGGTGGTTGAAGTCCCTCGTGAGAACAAGGGCCTGCGAGCGTGAGGCTGTTCCTATCTGTCTATAGAGTGCTTCATCCACAGATTCCTCTTGATCAGACAGTCTGTAACAGATCCCCACAATAACATCTCCCATCGCTGTTCTCCCTTTAATCCTGCCCCACAAATTCTCTATTGACTGCTCATCTGCCCTAAACCAGAGTTCCATACTATCCAGCCTATCCCTAACATAAATAGCAAGTCCCCCTCCCTGACTACCAGGCCTGTCTTTCCTAAAGAGCCTGTAACCTTCCATTCCAACACTCCAGTCATAGGAGCCATCCCACCATATTTCTCTGATGCTTATCATATCATACCCCCGTAGACGTTCACACATCTCTAATTCCTCTTGTTTGTTCCCCATGCTATGGGCATTTGTATAAAGGCATCTGAGCCGAGCTCCAAATGAAGCTGGCTCATTGGCTGGAGTGGCTGGAATATCTCTACATTGTTCTGAGCATTTACTGTAGGTGCCGGCAACTGACTGGGAACGTTGAGATGGAATGATGCCCCCCTCTCCCAACACATCTAGTTTAAGGCATCCTTGACCAGTCAGGCAAGCCTCCTACCAAATCCACTCTTCCCTTTCTTTGTCAGAGTACCTCCACCAGTTCCCAGTAGACCCGCCCTACTAAATTGAGTCCCATGTTCTAGATACCCATACTCCTGACTGCAGCATCACCGTTCTAACTATTTATTAACCTGGCAAATCCTCCTAGCCTTTCTAAGGTCCTCCCCTTTATCCTGGATAATTGATGATATCCCTTTATCCTGGAGAATCTGAACTCCAGAGCCCCCAAAACCACCCCCACCTCTCCCAGGGCTCTGTAGTCCTTCTTTATGTTCTCTGGGCTACTGCTAGCTGTAATTCCACAGCACTAAAAGAATGGCAAGTTTCAGATCAAGACCATCCTTGAGAAAGCATGTAAAGTTGGTAAATTAAAATAGTGGAAGCAACACTAATTTTGCTTTTTTCTACTCTGTGGCTTGTTACCCAGCCCAGAAAGTATAGTAAAGCTTTTACATTTTGCAGCTAGCATACCCAACTCAAGGCAACAGAGTTTCATACTTAAATGCAGAACCTTAAAAGCAGCATTAGTAATAACTAGAGCAAGCTTTTCTTTTCTTTCAGAGGAAAAGCAGCCCAGCTATAGAATTTTAGCAGATCTTTAGGGCCAATGCAGTTTGATCAAAACCAAGTACACTGAGATAGAGATAAATCCTTCTTATAATTAGACACATTGTTATTGCAAACCACATACAAGCTTATATACGTATACACATATATATAAACAAAGTTTAAAACACAAAAATAGCACAGTAGACTGTGATTTGTCATCTCTATCACAACTGCAGATAGCCCTCATGCTGCCACTTTATCTGAACTACACACTGAAGACAGCAGTTAGAGCAAAACCGATTTGACAGAAATCTGCCAGTTCTCAAGTACACACTCCACTGAGGCTGGCCAAGTTGTAAATGAAGTATACTACAGCACTTCAGGTGATGAAGAAGATATGAGTACTGCATTTATATTCTGCCTATTTTTATTTATTGTATGCTGACAGAATAAACTAGCAATTCATGTGTTCAGACAAGTTATAAACTGTATAAATTCACATGAGGACTTGTTTCCTTCCCTTCTCAGAATCAGCAGAAATGTTTAAAAGAAAGTCTCAGATGATCAGAAGGCTCTGTTTGGAATTGCCTCCCCACCCTCCACCCTGCTAACCTAAAGCACTTGGGCTGAGGAATATAAAATCAAATTTTATATACTGTTTTGAAAAGTTTATGACAAATGTTTGTTTTTCTGCGTTTACAAGTGTGTCACAAGTCACTAATATACATCTAGAATACCTATAATCTGTCTAGATTAGCTGTAGCAGAGACAGAATTGTATTTTAGTAAATTATCAGCTTTGTCTATGTTTTAGCACTGTTCTTAGCCAAATTTACAGCCAGCTTCATGTAAAAAGCTGCAAGTTTCTAATTTAGGCTTACCGGGTATTCTACAAGGAAACCTCATCTTTTCTACCCTACAAGGTTATCACAAGACAATCGCCTCAATCCAATAAAGAATGTCAAAGCAAAAGGAACTTTGTACTGTAACACTGCAATACCTTTAGTCAATTTCCAGTATTTGTGTAAGGTGAAATTGTGCTTCCAGAACGAAGTCCAAATAAAAAGACACTACAGCTAAACTAATTGCCTCCATGTCACGTAATCCAAAAGCTTTGTATCAACAGACTATGTTTCATCTTTCTGCAGTTTACCAATCAAATTTCTCTTGCAGACAGTGTTTCATATCCCATTGTGGCCAGTAGAAAACTCAGTCTGCTTCCAAAGTACACTTGTTGTAGCTTCTGGAGGTTTTCCAGACAAAAATCCCTACAGAGGAATTCTCTGAATGCAGAAAGAGCAGTCCAGAATCACACCAAGAAGCCTCATAGGGCAAGCAACTGCTGCTCCCAGCTTCTCAGAGAACCACAACAAATGCTCCACTCTCATGATATCTGTCATATTACAGCCATAGAGTGCCTGCAAACTGAAACAGCAAGCTCATGGTAACACAAGAGCAAAGGATTTGGTGACTGCTGGTGAAGCATGCTAAAAGAGTAGGCTTTCCCTTACCAGAAGGAGACCCAAATGGGTAATCTTACTGCAGGATCTTAATACATGAGTACCCTTTACAAACCTCTTGCTCCCATGACTCAGCTAGAGATCATTATTTCCTCCACAACACAAAACATACTTTTATCTTGCTCACTGCACTGCAGAATCTCAAGGTTGAAACTCACGTCTGGTTATTCAACAGACAGGCTGAGATACAGGCACACACACAGCCTTCTGTCACTTTAGTCACAAAGCAGGATAGCTAAAGGCAATAATATCTTAGGCATCTCCAGTAATCTTTCTGCAGCAGTTTATCAAAGCTTCAAGTCTTTCTGTCCAGATGGGGATTACATTGTCACTTTACTACTCAGACAGTATAACACCTCCAAAGATGCTTTGGGAGCATCACAAGAGGAGCAGCAAATGCCTGCAGCTTAAAATAAGTAAATAATAATAAACAAAAGTTAAGCGAAACTTGAACTGGAAAACTTCATGCATGAACCCTAAAACTAGCACCTCTGAGCAATCTGGTCAGCACACATTCACCCTTTAGCTTCCCAGACCAGGAACCCAAGTTATTTCACTCACCCTGCACCTGCAGTGCAACACCCCTGACTGTAAATGGATGCAGGCATGCATGTACACAAAGAAGCACCAGATGGCCTGGGAACTCTGTTTTCTCAAGCATTTTGAAAACTGGATTTATTCCACAAGCCATCAGAAGAACACAACTAGTTGGTAAAAAGAAAGAAAATCCTGAAGCAAAACCATAAACTGTTTTCCCTCAAAAAAAAAAAAAAAAAGCACGTTAATTCAAATGTTTAAAATAGTTGTCATTCTAGTTGAAACCTGTCTTTCTATTGTAACTTGTGGATTTGCACCTAAAAGCATATTTTCCACTGAAACTCTTTCAACATTATTCAGAACTGTCCATTTGTGCTTTCAAAACATAGATAATCTTCCACCTGCTTCTTAAAAATGTTGGTTTAGATGTTGTTCCTAAATAAAGTTTCTTTCCATAAAAGTGATAATCATCATTAAAGCTTGCACAGTTAATTTGGAAAAGACAACATGAAGTAAAAAATAAGAAAACCTGAGAGTTACAAGTGTCAATTCAATTTATATCTTTCCATTTTACTCACAGTCAAGAATTACTGGATTTGTACTAGCAGTAAGACTCAATTCTGGAATATCTATAAATAACAATTTACAATTAAACCACTTGAATTTTACGGATCCCTGACAGGTTAGGAATCCAGACTCTGCTCAATGCAATGTAATTTCCACTAAACAGCATAGATTTTCATCTCACTTGCAAACAGTTTCAAAGGAAAAAGTATAGAAATATTTCTTCACAGGATACTCGCATCAAGTAGTGGCCATAAAAAGAACTTTTCAGTCCTGGCTCTATTTGAGTCCCTACATATGGAACCTAGATAAAGGTGCCCTTCTCTAAAATTCCTAGAATCTTTCTAATTTCAGCATCAGCTTTGTTGCTCTTATCAGTTCTGGCTCCCTGTTACATTACGAAAATAAATGATGACTGGGTCTCATCAGCAATAAATTAAAGAACAGTAGCATAATTTATACCACTCATCAAGATTTCAAGAAAATGAGGTCTTCTAGACAAGTCTAACCTCCTCCATAAAACTGCACTTTTATTTGATTGCGCAACAAGGAACCTTAGAATATGTTTCTGTACGATATCGGACTTTCGCACAGATTACCTTTTGCAGATCTAGTTTGAACTACTTGCCCCAATTTATGTAACTGAGCCGCACTGCTGCAACAACTAAGCATTTCTTCTCCACTTCACACTAATCTGTCTGACTTCAGTGGGGCAGACAAGGCGCACTCGCATGATCAACTATGAGAGCACAAGGTACATGAACCAAACCATTCCTAAAGTAATTATTTATACCCTCAAGGCCCAACTCAACAACACATGGGCTTTTAAAACACTTTAAAGAGCCCTCACGCCCTCCATCAGGTTTTTGCATACTGCTCAGCCCCTTACTTATGCCATACCTTTAACAAATTTCTCATATGCAATGCCGCAAAAGCATTTCTTTCTTTCTTTTTTTTTTTTTTTAACAGTCAGACATCCCTGGATCTGATCCCTGACCTGGCTTTCATCACAGTCCCACAAACATCTGAAAGGGCAGGTATCTGCCTGCAGCTCCAGGATTGGAAGAGGAAGCCAAAAATTCTTTGAACTCCTATTGATCATGAAATACCTGTACTCTCAAAACACAGCCTATGAGACAGTCTGACAAAAACAAGGATAAGAATTCCTAAAATAGACGTGCATAACAGGCAGATTTAAAAGAAAGAAAAAAAAAAAAAAAACCCACAAACCAGGAAGGGAAGGAAGGAAAGCAGCCACCAGCACTGTCAATGCAATCCTGAAATACTTTGCTCACAGTCACTCTAATTTTTCCTGGAAGGGAACTGGTAAAATCCCCCCTGCTGAATGTCACAAAACTTGCACAGTAGCAGGAGATGATGGGTCTTGTTGGTTACACATGCTGATTTGCATCTTTTGGGGACAGAGAACTGCATCAACAGACTGTAGCTGAATTCAGTGAAATCACAGGTCACACACAGAGGAACAAGTTCACCCAGACTCACCAGGCCTGAGACAGTGCCCTGGATTTCAGCAGCACTGTAAGAACTCTGGTGTAATACAGAAAAACAACTGACAGCTTCTAGTGTAATGCTACACCAAGAAAGTGAGCCACAAATACTTAACAAGTGAAAATCAAATAAAGGGCAATGCCATTTCATACAGCATTCAGCAAGCCACTATAACATTGCTGTGGGCAGCTTAGTCTGCACATTACACACAAAGTCAGAAGAAAGCTACAATAAGACTAAGAGGTGGCTTGCATGTGAATTTCACATACCTTCATGTAAAGAATATTTTTTTCTCATAATCCCTGGACTTTTCATCACATGCCTGCTCAAGAACCAAGACAGAGGATACCAGGACCCATAAAAATACCAGATACATTAAAATACCTGTTATCATTCTGAAGAGTCCATATAGAACCTGAATAAGTAACTGCTTCTCATTAAAGACACTTAAAGACAGACAAAACAACAAGATCCAAGGACAGAGCTGATGCTAAAAAGTGACAGGCTTAAAACATGTTCTAGAAGAAATTCTAGAGACCACAGAAGTAGGACAGATTAAGTGTTCATAATGATCCTTTCTGACCTGAAACAAACCTACAGTTCAGAACCTATTCATTCATAAGCCAGCCATATGACTCTTTAAGAGTGATAGCCCAAAAGATATCTAGGGAGGTGTCATGGGTTCAGCAGCAGCAGTCATTTTTCTTTAAGCAGTAGCTGGTGTAGTATTGTGTTATGGATTTTTAG
>JASSUY010027759.1:1764-16945 GCA_032466535.1 Forpus xanthops | reverse complement strand
GAAGATAGGATGATAGAGTTGGGGCTGTTCAGCCTGGAGAAGAGAAGGCTGCGTGGAGACCTCATAGAAGCCTTCCAATACCTGAAGGGGGCCTATAGGAATGCTGGGGAGGATCTTTTCATGAGGGATTGTAGTGAGAGGACAAGGGGTAACAGGTTCAAACTTAGACAGGGGAAGTTTAGATTGGATCTGAGGAAGAAATTCTTTGCTGTGTGCATGGTGAGGCACTGGAATGTGTTGCCCAGGGATGTTGTGAATGCTCCATTGCTGGCCATGTTCAAGGCCGGGTTGGACATAGCCTTGAGTGGCATGGTTTAGTGTGAGGTGTCCCTGCCCATGGCAGGGGGGTTGGAACTCGATGATCTTGGGGTCCTTTTCAACCCTAACTATTCTATGATTCTATGATTCTGTGATCATCTATGGAGAAGCCTCGGACAACAGACTTGGAAAGTGGGCACATCCTTGTGGGTCTCTTTCCTGTCCTTGGAGGGCTCACCACAGATGCAGTGCGTGACAGTGACTTCCAGCAGTGTTTTATGTACCTCTCTAAACCTTTGCTTTTTTTTCCATCTCTTAACATTTACCTAGAAGTGGGTCACTAAAGCCTACTATGAGATCTCTTAAGAGATAAAGGGAGAAAATGAAATTGTACCCATAAACCACTATGCTGGCTTAAACAATGGGCCACAGATAGCCCCATGCACAAAAGGCAGGTATGGTATCCCTGCCCGTGGCAGGGGGGTTGGAATTAGATGATCTTAAGGTCTTTTTCAACCATAACTGTTGTATGATCTTACGATTCTATGATTTGCCCTTGAAGACCAACCTTGAGTTATTTACATATCCAGGACTAATGAAAGGAAAGCAGGGCTGAGGAGTTTGTGTTAAGACCAATGCAAACAATGTGATGGGATGCCTGCTTCTGAGTCTAATAGCTGTATATTGTTTGCAATGAATACATCTTTTTGTTAACCAGGCCAGGAAAAAAGTCTGGATGTGCCTGAAGGGTTTGCTGTGGCATCTTAGAGATGTGTAGCACAGAGGTTTATACTGTTCCTAGAATAACCTCAGTCTTGTAAGGGCTGATGACCGAATGCAATAAAGCCTGCAAAATTTGGGACCTATGAATACAGGGATTTGCATCAGGAGAGGACTGAGCACAACCTTGAAGGATTCAGGACCTGGTTACATAGTGCCACAGCTGACCTGTTGTTGGCAGTTCAGCTCTAGGTAGATATCCAAGTTGGACTTAGTGATCTCTAGAGTTTCCTTCCAGCCAGTAAGTACTTCAGTGATTTCATGATCCTGTGAAAGAACAGCCACCATTATGTAGTCCTGTCTTTCCAAGTAGTGCCAAAAGTGATTTGACATGGAAGCACACCTGACGCTGCGTGCTATGCCAGAACTGTTGGAATTGCTATGGTTGGTTTGAGAGAGAGAGAAATCCCTTTATTACTGCAAAAGAAATGCCATTGAGGCCATCCTGATTCTGGAAATACCAGAAAAAAATGTCAGGACTGTTTTTCATAACACAGAGGACAGACACTGGCTTATACATGGTCGTAGTGGGATTACGGGGCTAAAGAACTTCAGGCTTCGTTCTTGGTATCTCAGTACAGGACTTAACTCTGCCTTTGCAGCACTTCATGACATGGTGGTGTTGAGGGGAGAAAAGACACGGTGCATTGCTGATAATGATACTGAAGGGTATTAAAGAGCTACTAGATGTTGAGTATTTTCTGGGATGCATTTCAGTATCACATAGCGTAAGCAAGGGAAGGACTTGATGACTGTGGAAAAATGTGTAGACTACTGTGATCACTGGGAAGTAAGAAAGTTCCTAGATTTGCCCACAGTGGTCTGTAAATATTGGTGCCAAATACATGTGAGATTTACCTCAGGTCTTTTGCAGGGACTGTGCTCCAGGAGGTCTTTCTCCTGGCAGGTATCAGGGTTATAAACTGGATCCTTATCAGCTGTTTGTTCAATAGCATTAGTTCAGTTACAGAGAGTAGACAAGTGGCATGCAATTGCACACTGTGTCATGCAAACCATCTGCAGTAGAATCATGAGTGAATGAGGAGATTGAGTGCTGCATATATTCTTCTGCATTTCAGCATGGCTATGTAAACCAGTTGGATGCTATGGTATTACTTTCACCTTTCATATGTTTCTAGCCTGTTAAAATTATATCTTGAGAAGTACATGAAGTCACAGCAGATGGCAAAATCTGAAATGTTCTCTCCAACTTTTTATCCCTTTATGAAAAGCACTCTGTGAGTGTCTGAAAGTATTGCAAGTATTTAAATAAGTTCCTGGTGAGACTTCTCAGAGCTAAAGTCGACGTTAGTATCTTTATGAAAGGCTTTCTTGGGTTTTCTCTGTTGTTTTTCCTCTTTCTGGAATGTTTTGATCTTGTTTAGATACTGGTTTCATATCTTTTCGTGATCCGGTGCTGGGCACATCAAAACATCAGCCATGCAAATGGTCTGTATTCCTTACCACGGTGGTAGTGACATGCACGGTTTGGAGACTGGTCAAAATGCAGTTGTGAGCAATTGAGCTTTGGCCAGCATTGTGTTTACATACTGCATTTACTGTATGTATCATATTTACAGAATGCAGGAGCTCGTAACTTCCTGAGCAGAGTTTAAATGACTGCATGTTTAAGCAGCAGTCTGAAAATAAACTGTAGCCAGAGCTGGTAATGGTGCCTGTTAAAGTGTTTTAGGCTTTCGTTTGTAATTGTGTTCAAAGTGCCTTTTTTTCTTTCAGGTAAACTTGGGAAGAGCTTTGTGGGAATGGCAAAAAGCTAAAAATCATTAAGACAGTAGATACCACGAGAGTATAGACTCAAAAGTGTCTGAACTGTTGGCTGAAATTCTAACCTTCTTTCTTTATATCTCAGGTTTACTTGAGGCACCAAAAAGGGAAACTTTCAGTCCACAAGGTTAAATTTTATCCAAATTATAAACATCTGGCAGGATATTGGTTAATAAGAGCCAGTGCTAACCATGCCACCCATAGTTTCTATGTAAACATAGAAATACATGGGCTACATTGGGGTAGGATTAGCTGGTCTTTGATGGTACAGTTTACGTGCAATCTCCATATGGTACCAGAATGGAAGTGGATTTAATGATCTGTTACATTAATAACAAAGAAGCATGAGAATAAACTCATGGAACGATGCAAATTTAATCTGCTGTGGCTCCAGTAACACTTTAGATGATGTGATGTTCACTGCATTATTGCAACACCAAAGAATTCTTACTTCACTTGTTTGAAAGCAGTGTGTAGCTGACACTGAACATGAGCGATAGGTGTTCTCAATGCAAAGATCCTATTTCTAGGTACTAATTAGTATTAGTACTTTGATAAAGCTGGGGAAGACAGGGATCATACTGTGCTATGAAGGTATCAAAAGTATCAAAGCCTATCAAATTATAGAAGATAATATATGTAAGACAAGAAATAGCGAATGAACCTAATCCAGAAATTAACTAATAGAGTAAGTTTATAACTGCTTTTGAAAGTATTCCACTGGTGAGATTTTGAGGGCAGTATTTCCTATGCTGATTTAATCTTCTGTTGTACTTTATCTTTTCCTTTGTTTCTCTAATATGCTTCCAACAAAAGCTCAGATTAGGAAGAAAATACAAAACATGTTTTGTAACACAAAAATACTCCTGCAGGATATGTAAGATAATTAATTAGTCATTGAGATTTTAAAAATATGTTACCCAGTTTTATTTAATTATTCCTTTTGTCACAAATAAAAATGAACATTCTTTAAGAAAATTTATTGTTGGGGTTAAATCAAGTACCATTAAAATCATCCTTATTTGGGAAATATTAATTGCCAGATTAGTATGGGGATGGGGAAGGTGTCTTGCTGGAGAGTGTGTCAAGGGGTACTTAAAGTGGAAATACATTGCTAGTGTGAAAATGGCAACTAAGGAGAAAGACAAGTAAAAGCAATAGCTATTTTTGTGAAAACCAGAAGGGTATAAATTAGCTGTGAGTAAATTGAGGTGGGAATTAGAGGCTGTTCCTGATCTTTAGTTAAGATAGGCTCAGAAGGAGAAGTCAAAACACACAGAAAAATGACTTATTAAAACAGGAGAAGGAAATGGATCTTTTATCTCATCTGTCCATAGTTTTGTTATAACAGGGACATTGCTGCACACAAATGCCTATCTGTACAATATTGTAATGACTTTCTAGAACAAAATGATTTGTCCACACTGCAGACTAATCTTCCTCCTCCATAAAAATAACTGTTATGCTTCATAGACAGAATTTGGGTTTTTTTCCCTTTTTTATCCCCCCCTCTATAAACCTGATTATTTTCTCTGTATTGTTTGTTGCATGCAATTACAAATGACAATTTTTTGCTTAAATTCCAAATTAACAGTAAAATAGGGGAGGCAAATGATGGCCTGATGCAGCCTTCTGAGCTAAAGAATGGAAAAAATGCAGATATACTAACTTGGTTCTTAATAATTGTTAACACTGTAATATGGGACCTGCTTGCGAAATACCATTTATTCTAAAAAAAGACTTTCAGTGAGTGCAGGGTATCAAAGAGTTAGTAAAATTATTAGACTCGTGATTTTAATAAACTTCTATTTTGTTACAAACCCAGTAGACATAGAAACTTTAAAGGGTGCTATTGCTGCAGAGTGGAATAATTCCACAGCTCTAATTCTTTCTTGTGTCTCTGTTAGTTGGTAGTTGATATAGGCCAATGTGAAAAATAAGGTAACCTATTAATAACGCAGTAAATGTCTCTGTTGCCAGACAAGGTTTTGAAATTATATACTGCCCTGCTTTTAGAAGTAATATTTGATTGCAAAGTAATGAAGATGCAGTATGTTGAAATTTGTGTATTTCCATTTATTATCAAACTTGTCAGGAAGGGGTAATAAATTACAATTTTTCACGTAGGTTGAAAGCAAATTGGTTTTAAGGTGCTCCTGCCTTTAAGAAATGCCAGCGCTATTCATTTCTCACAGGTCAGGTTAGAAGAATGGAGCATGTTTTGTGGGATGGATGTAATTTTTAGTGATGTTTTACGTTGGCAGTGGGGTGTGGGAGGTGAGATATTGGGTAGCCCCAAGAAGTCGCATGCAGAAACACTCTGTTTTATGGTGGTTCTCCAGGGCTGCTGACTAGACCATATTACAAGTGTGCCATCAAAATTGGTTTGAAACCTCTTTCTGCCCTCCATCCCCAAGCTAGTACCTCAGCACCATTTGCAGCCTGCCTCCTTCTCCACCCAGAGCCACTGACCCTGGGGGATTAGAGTGGTCTGGGGAGCCTCCTCCTCTCCCACAGCTGAAAAGAGCTGCTGGGGATGCTCACAAAATCCTCCTGTCCCCAGGAGCTACCTTGCTGAGGTGCCTTTGCTGTGCCATACTGGTGTGCTCCTCGCAGTCTCTGTCCACTTAGGGCTGCACCCCTTGACCATATGGCATGGGCACGAGGGTCAACACACCACATAGTTTATAGTAGAGGTCCCTTAATTTGTTTACAGGGGTCCCACGCAGCAGAGATGGAGGTGAGCCGTGTGGCACAGCCGCAGCAGCCGCTGCTGGTTGCTGCATGCAGGGCAACGTGCCAGCACAGGGGCTTTCTGGGAAGAAATAAGCCCAGCAGTTGCCTCTTTCTATTTTTTTCCCTCCTTTACTGCATATCGTTTCTAATCACCTCTGATAATGCAATTGTTTGCCCCAGTTTGGGTAGTCTCTGCTTTCTGGTACCTGCAAGTGAATGCCTCTTGGCCTGGTGCGTTGAAAAGTTAAGCTGTGGTTTCCAGCTGCATGTTTACGTGTTTAATGAAGGTTTTTTTTTTTGTTTGGTGCAGGGCCGTATCTGCAGAAAAGCTGGCAAATCAAAAAAGTCATTCAGTCGAAAGGAAGCTGAAGCAACATTTAAGAGTTTGGTGAAGACCCATGAAAAGTATGGGTGGGTCACCCCGCCGGTCTCTGATGGCTGATGTTAGCAACCTGCACTTGACAAAAATGCTGAACAAAAGTACTGTGACATCTCCTCAGTGCTGTACACCGCCCATCCTTTTCTACTTCAGCTTCAGTTACATACCATGAATGTCAAGGAGACATCTAAGTTATTTATGAACAGATGTGTTTACAGAGGGAGAGGAAAAAAAAGTGCTGTGTAGAATTATGTTTCAAGACTGGAAAATGGTCATCATTGAAGTCACTTGAGCGGATGCTGAGATTGCGTCATTTGCCCCCATACAGCCCACACTGTCTTCAGCTTCTTTCCATGACAGCAGCACCAAACAGCAGTACTGGAAAGTCTGTCCATTACTGCTCAGTTCATTTAAATGTAAATGAAACAGTTAATATTTAATAGGGAAGCAGTGCATTGCAGGTACATGTTTGCTGTGCTGTTTATCTTTGTCTCCTAGCAGGTCAACATAACTTGAAGATTTGTCTTTATGTGGAACTGTGGTCTGCTGTGACTAAATTTAGACCTCATTTGTGCTCTATATATGACCTTTAATTCATAAATGAAACCAGAATGAAAATGCCGAAAGGTCATTGGTGTTGAAAATTAAGTGGAATCACCCAACCGGTTACAATGTGCTATCTATGCTGATATTGTGATGTGCTGTTCAGAAATAAACCAGTACAGTTAGCTGAAGGTTAGGTGGTTTTTTTAAAACGCATCCATGCCAGGGCTCGGAGTGGTTGGTTGGTGGTAGCAGAACCATTATTACCCTGCTAGTACATTCTGCAGTGGCATGTGGCCTGTCAGTTCTTCAAAATGGCAAAACAAAGGAATGGAAATGGACAAAGCAACCTTAAAAAAAAAAAAATCTGCTTAATTTTAAAATGAGATGCCAGTAACAGAGTAAAAATTTTCAAGTCAAATGAAACATGGTTTGTACGATGATATGCATGACTGGAATTTTCTTTTTTGTTTTCACTCAATAGGCATTGTATGTACTTAGAGCCCAGTATCTGAGAAAACCCACTGATGTATATAAATGTCCTCTTATTTAATCATGAAGATTTAAGTTTCTGGTAAACAAATCGAAAAAGAAAAAAAAAAAAACAACCAACTTTCTAAGCGACTCCATAAAAGCTGAAGGTAATGTTTAGAGTGGTGTAAGAAAAGCATTGAAAAATGTGGATTCCAAATGGAAAATCGTATTGGACACATGCTGAATAAAATCACCAGTATCATTTCTATTGCCTCAGGAGTTGAATCATTTTGGCCAGCTTTTGTATTCAAAGTAATAGGTTTTTTATTGTGAAATTCTAGGCACCTTGTAGATAATACCTGTTGTGGTGATACTTTAATTGAAAGCAGGGCAGTACAGATTATAAAACTGATTTGGATGGGGAAGACAGTGTGTGTTTGAAAATACTTTCCATTATATGGCTAACACAAGACCATATTGAAATGGTTGACTGGTTTCTGTTTGTATTACAGCAACAGTAAGGTTTGGAGTTTGATTTAAAACTACACACAGCAGAAAGAAACAAAAGAGTAACAAAGCACAATGGAGTTTAAACACAAGCAGAAAAGCAGCAGAGCAGACGTTGTTGCAGTACTGGTGCAAAACCACTGCTCAGGTTATCTATAGATGCTTTGCCAGTGTAGCACTTTGTCAGCTAGATAAGGGGAAAAATAACCAAAGCCTTCACCAAAATGGCTGTGCAAGTCAGAACCACTCAGTTTTGTGGACGTAGCTGATTTCTTACACTTCCCATTCGCGTCAGCAGCATCTTCTCTTTCTCTGACCATTGGTGGTACCCACAGGGCATGCCTTACCTCAGTTATAAATGGAAAAGCTTGGTACTGCAAATCTGCCAAATCTTGCTGTGAATTTATCTCACCCTGCTTTATGCTTAGAGATAATACTATAATCACTGTATATGTGTTTTTCCCCTCAAACTGTATGTCAGTTCTGTGCATCTAGCAGCAAAATGTGACTTTTAAGTGAGGAATAACATTTCAAATAGTTTATCTACTCAGTTTTATAAACACCTCTTTTTAATATCCTTTCTGAAAGGGGAAATGAGGATGTTTGTGCGTCAAATAATTTGCAATCCCTACGAGGACTCCCTGAGAACCTATAGAGGGATGTAGCACTGGAGAGCATCAGATTTGTTCTTTCCCTTTGACAAAACTGTTCCCTCATCAGTACAGTAAAATTATGTTAAAAGCAGTGTGAAGGTATGGTAAATCTTGGAGGGAGGTTATTTCTTTTCTGCTGTTTTTTAACCTGTCTTCTTTTTCTGTCAGTGGGTTATTTTAAATCTTCCTGAGAACCGTATCTTTAATATTTAATTAAAGGGTTAGCTAAAAGGAACATAGTGGGTGGATTGCTACCACTTCCCTCAAACCTACTTATTATATGTCTTCTTAAGTGTGCTTTAAATAGTTATAGCAAACATCATTGCTAAAAGTCACAGTTACTTTCTGGTTGTAGGAGGTTCTCTGTATCACTCAAGAGCCTTGGAGCAGTAGGAGAGGCAAATCAAAAATCTGGGGAGCTTTGAAGCTATAGCAGAAGGGGAGCGGAGCGCGTGTGGTAAGCTGCAGCAACAAATTGTGCAAGGAAGAAAGAAGGAAAAGTACACTGCATGAACTAGGGCAGGATGAAGTTCCTGACGCACCAAAAGTAAGGCTGCTCCTATTGAAGAGACAACAGCTTAAAGCAGGAGCAGCCTGCGCCGGGGGAGATGCCAGAAAAAGGGGACAGCAGGGAGCCTAGAAGCATTATGCTTCTGACCAGGGAGATGGCTGGCTAAGAATGTAGTTAATTAAGAGATTTAGAAAGAGGGTTGATCTATTTTAGGGAAAATTAGTCTGTTTTTTTGTCTAGCTATATGCTAGACAGGGTCTACTTTCTTTGCAACAGGCAAGCCTAAAGAGAGTATTGGGAAAGGAAAGGTCTGTGAGAGGAAGGAAGAGTGGAAGACCTGACAGAGAAGCATAGGCTGAGGAGGATGTAACTGGGCACCTAAAACTCAGGATAAAAAATCTGGTGATGGAAGGGTATGAAATGAGGGGTCAAAGGAGAGCAGCACAGCACCATAAAAAGCAACAGGGAGGGCTGAAGGACAGCAGTTTAGATAGGACCTACTGCAGGAGCTAGTTTCAGAGCTGCTCCAGGTGCCTTTCTGTTGAGCTTCACTGAAAAACATGCTATAATGTCCTTTTTGTTTGTGTCCTAGAAAGTTGTATGTGCTTCCTCCTTGTTCTGTCCTTGTGGCCACTGAGAAAGATGGTAAGCCTTGGAGCTGTGGTGTGGAACTCAAACCAGGCCATCACCTCGTTTCTCTGGCAGGAATAAAGCCAAGTGTCATTCCCAGATCCCAAACTTGAGGAAGCTAGAGTCGAAGTAGGTTGGCCAGTTGTCTGCTTTGTCAAAGTTCCTCATTGTCAAAGAAGGGGGAAGATTTTTTTTCAGACAGCAAGCATCAACAGTCGCCCTTTACCCAGTCAAAAATCTCCTTAGGACTTCTTGTACAATTAGCAGTCAGCACAGGTCTTCCCAGCTCTCATTAAACCCATTTTATCAGGAATAATACTTTCCATCTGCTGTCCTTAGAACAGATGATTAATTTGAAACGAGCATCTGGGGAGGTGTGACGTATTGGGAAGTTGTTCCCTGGATTTTTTAGAATATGTCCTTTTGGAGGACCTTCTTTCAGTCTGAAAGAGCTACTTGACTGAATACGCACTCATTGCACAGAGAAAGCGTCTGATAAAGGGAGAAAGCTATCTCTGAATACCTAAACACTGAAGGATATCCACAAGGAGCAGAGTTGATGATTTATATGGCAATGTATTTTTGTGTCACTAGAAATCAGTCCTAAAAATTCAACAATCAAAACTCACCAAAGACCTCTTGCACTTGCCTTGTCTCTCCCAAAGGCAGTGTATCTCCTTCATTCCAGCCTAAATTTCAGTCCTGAGTCCAAAGAAGGATAATAGGTGAGGTCTGTTCATTTGGTGCTATGACACTGTGTTATGTGAAATACTCACTTCATTCTCCTTGTCCAAAGCAGGTCATAAAATCCTAAAATGGAGCTTCTTGCATGAACAGCAGGGTTGGAACAAAGCCTTTCTAGTACAACAAATACATGTGATATGAATGCATAATACACCCACTTTTAGAAAACTCATTTTGAAAGCCATTCAAAGTCACAGCTGCCAAGCAGTGATCGATGCAATGGCCAGTGCTCTGATGTGTGTTTATTTCCATCCCACAGGAACCTACAATAGAGAGAAATCTATTCTTGATAGGCTGGCTGTACAGAGAAAATACTTTAGAACTAACTGGCACTGGGATTTAAATCTCAGTGTATTTACAATATTTTACTTCTCCTCTCTCCTCCCTGTTAAGATTTTCAGGCACAGACCTGGAACCATAGTGTCTTTGCTTTACACTACCATTATGCCCAGTGTGGTTATTTGCATTACTCCAATGAGGTGGTCAATTATGAACACACTTTTTGTTGAGAAAGTTTTTAGAGGAAAAAATGTCTTCCAGCTGAATGCTTGGGTGTGGAGCTTGGCTGATGTACTGAGGATTTACTTTTTCATGCTTGCCGTGGTCTAAGCCCAGCTGGTAACTCAGTGCCACGCAGCTGCTTCCTCACTCCCTCCCTCCCCTTTCTTCTCCCGGCTCCCAGAGGGGTGGGGAGGAGAATGGAAAAAATGTAACTCCCACGGGTTGAGATAAGAACAGTCCAGTAACTAAGGTATAACAAACCACTAATGCTATCATCAATAATAATAATGATAAGGGAAATAACAAGGGAAGAGAATAAAGCAGCTCACCACCCGCCGTCAGATACCCAGCCCGACTGACCAGTGATCTAACCCTTCTGGGTAACTGCCCCCAGTTTATATACTGGGCATGATGTTCTGTGGTATGTAATACCTCTTTGGTTAGTTTGGGTCAGGTGTCCTGTCTCTGCTTCCTCTCGGTTTCCCCTCCCCCCTGGCAGAGCATGAGCCTCAGAAAGTCCTTGGTCAGAGTTAACATTACTGAGCATCAACTAAAACATCGGTGTTATCAGCACTGTTCCCAGGCTGCAAGTCAAAAACACAGCACTGCACCAGCTGCTAAGAAGGAGAAAAATGACTGCTACTGCTGAACCCAGGACTGCGCTGGATGGGCAGATGTGATGCTTAGCTGAAATTACACCGGGAAGCATTTGCACAGAGTGAGTCAGTATGAAGGGTTTATCTCTTCTGTGCAGTAGGTAACTTCTGGTGAAGGAGGTTCCTCTCAAACTGTACTATGAACTACACAAACAGAATTAAGCAGACCTACCTGCTAGTACAATGTAATTTTCCAGTTACGTATCTCCTTCCAGCCAAGCACCAACCTGTATTAAATAGCCTGCTACAGACCTCACATTTCAGAAGGTGACAGTCAGTAGCGATGCTGAAGAAAAACTCCTGGGTATATATCTCCTCCAGCCTTCTTGGTGCATTTCTGGGGGGAAGATGCAGCACTGATGTAAGTGAATGAGAGAGACCAAGAGAGCTGTGCACATGCATTAAGGGCATGCAGTGCCCTGCAAAGTGCCAGGTGTGGGAAGCTGGGGTAGCAAGCCTCCAAGTTTACCTACACCATGTGCATCCTGTCTTGTATGCATATACTGATCTTGCAAATACTTTACAAGCGTGTGTGTTACTTGTACTGAGTCAAAGGGTTCAGTATATCTGATCTGAGCAAGGATTTGCAGAGCAGATGTGTTACCAAATACACACTGGAGGTTTTTGTACAAGTTAGTGACACATTTAAAGTTTTTCTTTGCTCACTCTGAAGAATAAAGTGGCTGTCAAACTAGGTCTGAGGACAAATAGGCTGAAAGTGAGTCACCTGCTATTATCAGCACAGCTGCATTGGAGAAGTGGTTTCATTTGTGCAACAAAAAGTAAAGGTAAGGTACTGCAGCAAGAGCAGCTAGTAGGACATTACAAGACTATAAATATAGAGCTTGTCTCTGTTTCCCCCTATATTATTGACTATTTAATTGCATTCTCTTAAATGTACTTTGTTCTGCTTTGTAAATTTCAACTCCCTTTTATATCACTTACAAGTTTTACTGAAACACTAAAGAAACATTAAAACAAGTCATGTAAATTTACATTTAAAACCTGCATTTCAATCTAGAAGCATGCAAATGCCATGCTGACACCTGTCAAATTTCACCAACAACTTTCTCACACTAGGAAGTGTTGGACAAACCAGTGATGACGGTATATAGCTCAAAAATAGAAACTGTGTAATTTGGATGTTTGACTTTTTTTCCCAGATTGCTTTGTCTTTCAGTTTGATTGACTTCAGATGAGAACGTCAAGCTAACAGCAGTGAAGCTGTCATAGTGTTGTTTATTTATAACAGTTCCTTTTGTTCATGCTGCTAAATAAGATGGCAATAAATATTCATTGCAGTTGTGTTTCACCAAATGGAATTCAGAGATAACTCCTCACACTCCGAAAACTTTGCATTTTATACTTGGTGTTTGCCACCACACTAACATTCATTATCTTTTGCTGTCAAGCATTCTTGTATTTTCTCATTCAGTGACCTTGTGTTCTAAATTATTTGTGGTTTACTAACAAATATTTGAAGTATTTTCAGGTCCTCTTGGCAAAATCAGTGAAATGTAACTCAATCAAATCTAATTGTGTGACTTAGAGGCGTTCTTCACTTGCCATTTGCATCTACAACATCCATATGCTTTTACTAAAGATTCCCCTCTGAAATTCCTCAACAAACCAAGACTTCAAATACAGCAGGAAATCCATGCTGATGTAGATTAGCATGTATCTTGGGAATGAAGGGAGACCATCCCTAAGAGATATTTAAACCATTTCTTCATTTATGCCAGCATTGTGCAGTTCTGAGAACGTAAAAGAATATAAACACAAGTAATGCCTTATACTGGGTCAGATTGTTCTTATTACATAATACAATGTTACAATGTGTTAGTAGAATTTATGATATTCCACCAAATTGTGAGGAATGATTGATACTCTGGAGGCAAGGCTCACATTCAGAGGGTCCTAGATAAGCTGAATGAATGGACCAACAGGAATATCATGCAGTTTGGCACTGGAGTAAGTTGCCCAGAAAAAAATAGCATCTCCATTGTAGGAGATTTCTGGGACTCAACTTGATAGCACTGAGTAACCTGACCCATCTTGTAAATTAGCCCTCCTTGAAACAGGAGTTTGGACTAGAGATCTTCATAAGTCTCTTCCAAACTGAACGTTTCTGTGATTCTTTTACGCTATTTATATTACAAATTTTGCTGTTCAGAGCTATTGGAGGATCAAATTTCATGGCTAGAAATATGCCTGTGAAGCTCTATCTGATTCATAAAGCTGCTGACCTCAAGGCAGGGCCAGCTGATCATGAATCTGTACTTAGTGTGAATCACTCCTTACCAAACACCCTATGATGTAACATAACTGCGTGGAGGTAGGTGTACAAAGTTGTGTAAACACATCAAAAGTGTCACTAATTAACATATCCACAAACATTTTTGCATACATACACCAGATATCAGCCCACTGTTACAAATATTTTCCATGTAAAGAGGTGTTTTGAGAGAACTTTGTGTTTTCCATTAAGAACTCTAAGCTTAACAGGTTCTTCATGTTGTCTGTTACCCTGTAATGCAAGATGAAATATACTTCCCTCAGCAGAAAGAATAGAAAGGAAACCACATAAAACAAGCCTGGAGCTTATAAATGGGATCTTCTGCAGGAAAACTCTCTAAATGCTGGAAAGCAAGTTATTGTAATTGAAGTTGTCTGATATTGCAAGGCTTTTGTGATTGCTAAGGTGAGCTGTTCTTGAATTCCTAGGGCCAAAGCGCCTGTTCTCAGTCTTGCCTGCATCTTGTTTTACCTGCATCCTCTAAACATTCTGCAAGTTAATGCCTGAGGCAAAAAGGATTTTGGTGGCATTTCTGACAGCGGCTATCACACAGAATGATGCATCTGATGTCCCAGTTCTGCTGCACAACATATCCTAGTCTGGTCAATACACATATTTCCCCCGCCCACCCCTATAGAGTCAGAGACGGCCACTGTAAGGACCTGGGTTTGTCTTTTCCTTCCCTGCTCCCTAGTATGTTTTGCATCACTGTTACTGGATAGAAAAGCCTTCTCTGCACTTATTTTGACCCATTGCTGAGATAAAGTTGTGTTGTCAAATATCCTTCCCTCACAAGCTCTGTCAGAGCACTTGGAAAAACAAAGAGGATCGAACAAAGGACTAATGTATTCAAAGTGACTAGCCCTAGAGCCCAGCTGTTCACATTGCCACAGTGAACAGTGTGTGGTTCAGCTTGTTCATCCTCTGTGCAAGAGCAAAATGGAGTAATACTGGAAATGCAGTTGGTTTGAATGTTAAGCACTGCAAGAGCAGTTCTGCTGCTTTCAGTGAGCACAAGAGGTGCTCAGCCTTTACAGTGTATCTTTCAAACAAGGAATATCTATTTTGAGTTGCCTGTTATCTCTCCTCTACCACCAGGCAGAAAGAATCTGAGCCTTGGCCTGACCTTCTGGAGAGTTACTCTATGGGCACTTGGTTATTTTTGATGTATTTTTAATTTTTAATGTCTCTTATTTTCTAGTTGCATATGTGTATATATATACACACATATACGTGTGTGTGTGTATATATATATTACATATGCAGGGGAAACTTGGACCCAAATCAAAAGAAAGCTGAAACAGACTGTTCAGATATTCCTTCCACCATAACACCCATAAGGCTTTCAAATCTGGAGCATAACTACATACACATCTTCTGCAGCATTAGGGGCATAAATGACAAATTTCTAAGCCATTTCTGTTCTTTCTGCACTGGCAGTAATAAATTCAAAGGTTTCTATCTATTGGACACAACCTGAAGAGAAAATAAATTTCTTGACATGAATTTCACTGGCAGATAACATGATCCGCTTGCTAGTTGGAGCTATCTACAATTCATGCACCACCTCCCAGATGGAGACAGCTGACACTGTCCATAATCATAGAATCATAGAATAGTTAGGGTTGGAAAGGACCTTAAGATCATCTAACCATGGGCAGGGACACCTCCCACTAAACCATGTCACCCAAGGCTATGTCCAACCCGGCCTTGAACACCGCCAGTGAT
>JASSUY010027757.1:0-30268 GCA_032466535.1 Forpus xanthops | reverse complement strand
CCAGGTAGATGACATCAACTGCTCTACCCCTGTCCATCACTTCCATAGCCCCATCATAGAAGGCCACCAGATTGGTCAGGGAGGATTTCTACTCTGAATGTCTTTGCTCAGCTTTAGTTAACTGATCACAAAGAAAAACTACACACATTGGAAAATACCTTGGCACATAGGTATTTTAGGCAAACTTTAGGTCTAATAAACACATGCAATGCTACTCCATCAAACATATCCCCTTTGTTCTTCTGTAATTTTTACATAATATTTTTTGAGCGAAAAAACACCCCAGATTTCCATCTCCAAGAATAAAAGGCAAAAAAAAAATTATTTAGGACCATGGCCTCAAATTGAAGAATTCTTACTCACTTCTTTCCCCAGATGCATTCATTCTTACATCTACCAGGTGGTTCAGTTTTGTCCAGAAAAAATGCTATTTTTTTTTGTTTGAGTCAATTCTTAATTTGAAAAAAATGAACTTCAATCTATAGACTGGGAAGCAGATAATCACCTCTTTAGTTGTGTGTGATAAGAACAATTCAAATTGTTGACAGATAATTTATTCTCTTGACTTCCATTCTGTTTCACTCGTCCTCTCAGTGTGCTATACCATGCACAGAAAAGACCATCATGGGGCCCTAGATAATAAACTAAATCAAAATGTAATAACAAATATTTAAATATAACATCTTAATTTTATAATCCCTTACCAACATGTCAGTTAGGTCCCTACAGATGGTTTCTTCACAGCCCTCTGAACTTCCATGATCTCTTTTCTCATGCATAAATCCTTACACTCTGTTTGTCATGTAGATGCTCTAGGACACATGCTCTACAATTTTATTACATCTTTCTTCAAAATAGAATGAACTAAGTTGGACAATAAATGTCAGATGAAGATAAAATGGGTTTTACAAAGTGACACTCCTAGACTTACAGCCCACTTTATGCAGTCAAGCATCTTATTAAACTTTATTACTGCTGCTCACTGGTCAAGGAATTTCAATAACATATGTACTAATGCACCTCAATAAATTTCTTTTTAGGCATGTATGAACATATTTGAAAATCTGTGAATTGAAGCCACAGATGAGCCATCACATTATCCTTTTAAGAGCTGGCTGCATCATCATACAACTGTACAATGCAGCAACAAAAGACAAACATTTGTGTGGACACAGAACTATTTCAAACAACAAAAAAAAAGGAGTACATTTAACTACTGATTGATTCCCCTCTGCCACATATAATTATTCCCTCTCCTTACCAGCTTGCTTTGGTGAAAAAAACTACTTATTTTATGCTTTTGAACATGTTTTCAGAAGGGTAAGGAAAGGACAACTTTGGGAAATTACAAGATCTTTGTTCTGCATGACAGAATTATGACAGAGTGTGAATTTGCATAAAGTTCACTTTCCTTCAGAGAAATTTAATTTCTCTGCAGAGGTTCATACGCCTTAGGAATTCAGAGACTGGATTTGTTTGGCTTTGTGCAACGCTCACCATCTGGCTTCTTGTGTCCCTTCCATAGAAAAGTTTACTTTCCTGTCAATTCTATGTATTTGAGATGTTTTTAATCTTTCTTTTGAGATCTTAGAAATGGCTCCACAGAGTCTGGCACGTAGCGGCATTTAGAGAACTTTGCTGTGCGAAAATTAGTCATTTATTGTGCTGTGTGCCAGCTGTACTTTTGCCTGTTGTGTCTGTTTTCCTAACTGCAGAGAGGCCATTGAATAAAAGAACACAAGCATGAAAAACCCTTCTGTTCTTCATACACTGTGGACTAAGAATAGGCTTAGAGACCCACCAGGAACTTGCTTTCTACTATCTATTGAAAGGATAAGGTGAATTTTAAATACACGGAGTTGCTAAGATGTCATTTGCATTTTTGCCAGTACGTCTACAAGCACCAAGAAAAATCCCCAAATTTGAAATATTCAAAATATCTGCCTCCCTGTGATGGCAACTTCTTATCTAGCTTGTAGTCTATTTCACCATAGTGGAGAGGAAATACTTCTTCCCCATCTAGCTGTTATTCACTCCACACTGAAATCCAGTTTCCAACCATTTCAGGGTATCTTCTGTTCCCTTTTCTAACCAAATCTCTCTTTGTACTTCCTCAGCCTTTCATTCCACAGCCTCCCTGTTCCCAAATTTTTTCTTCACTTCCTTCAAGTTCATTTGCAATGGAAATAACTTTTCCCTTTATTTCACTTCAAAAATAAAGGAGGAAAAGAGGAAAAGTAGGAAAGAAGATGAAATATGAAAAAAAAAACAACAGGAGACTGTTAGAAATACACCCATCTAAGGACAATGTGGAAGTAGAAGCAAAGCTGGCAACAGAATAGCAAGGAAGTCAATGTGGCAACCCTTTTGGTAGAGGAAGGAAAGCACAGCGCTGGTCTGAACCCATGCACTACATTCAGCAGTCGCAGGTTTCAGTTTTCCTTCACTGCCTTGAAAATTATCATTTCTCTTCCACTGACAAATGAAAAACATCTCACATGAAAAAAAAAAAAAAACAAAAAAACAGAAGTCCTGTGAAACACTGACACTATGCACCATTCTTGGAGCGTATGGCTGTTTAACTCAGGAGGAGCATCATGTTTACCTGCAGATAGAGAGTATCTACGGCTCTACAGGCTCTCCATGTACAGCCATCCCACAGAAGAGAGTGACAGCAGGAGACAAAGCCCTGGCAGAGTCACGCACCTGACAGAAATCTCAAAACAAGTTGTTTAACAGACCTGGAGAAGCAGACAACCTGCTTAAGGTTCCTGATCACAAGTGACTCAAGTTTGTTGGTTGTATATGCATTTACAAGCAGTTGTATATGAAACTCTGCCTTTGTGCAGGCAGACATAAAAGATTAATAAGCACTAGCTGGGGTAGTGCCCGCTGACTCACACAGAGGGAATACAGAGGTGCATTTGTGTGAAGCAGGTTACCACAGTGCCTGAAGTCTGAAGCTGCCCTTGTTTATTTGCTTACCGGAAGACCCTAGGTTTGAGTTCATCCTCATTTCCATGCAAACATGAGCTGCTGCAGTGGTGTGAATCAGCACTGAGAATCCCCCTTTTGCTTGTATACATAACAGACCACGCTATCCAGCCTCATTCCTGCCTTCACAGCAGGGTATTTTTTTCTCCATAAGCACAATAAGAGAGAAGAGGTTAAATGAAGCTAAGAAACTTCTGATGCCCATAGCTACATGTAGGGCAACAGCATGCAACCTAGGACACAGGCACAGAACTGAGCTGAGCCACTTAAGCTCCTAAGTGTTCTCATTATAAACAAAACAGCAAATGATCATCAACTAAAATGTTGAGAGTCAAGAAATGCACACTGCAATACTCTACAAACAGGAAAAAAATTCTGGGTGCAAAGGGGGGTTTAAACTTGCAGTGCTTTATACCCATCTATGCAATCTCAGTTGTGTCTACAAATGCCAGTTTGGCAGACAGAAGTTACCATCTGAGGAGGATTCTGCCCCAAGAGCCCAAATACAGTAAGTTTCTCAGGTGTCCCCAGGAGAGCCTACATTAGCACTACCTGTTACAAACTTCTATCTCTTCTGGTGTCTTTCCTATTTTCACAAATTGAGAATAATTCCTCAAATAACTTATCTTTTTTTTTTTTTGGGGGGGAACCCTCAAAGCCACATTTGAAGGGCCTAGCTTGGCAAGGCAGAAAATATTGACATTGATGCAGAGTACAGAGGAAGCTCCCAGGAAAAACAACAGTATTCAGTGAGTTTCAGGGAGAAGTCTGCAGAGGTTTAAGTGTTCAAAGCAAGACAATGTTCAGCAGCCTACCCTGATACCACTCTTTTTTAACAATGAAACAACTCAAATTTTAGGTAAAGCTTGCCTACTGAGTGACAAAGTTCTTTCACAAGTTCCTGAACTGTCACCAGCACTGCCCCCACTACAGCAAAGCATTCAAGGAGGCATGATGCAAGTAACATGGTCTACACAGCATTGAAAAGGCACTTTTTACAAGGGCATGTAGTGACAGGACAAGAGGATATGGCTTTAAACTGACAGAGGGGAGGTTTAGATTAGATATTAGGAAGAAATTCTTCACTGTGAGGGTGATGAGACACTGGCACAGGCTGCCCAGAGAATCTGTGGCTGCCCCATCACTGGCAATGTTCAAGGCCAGGTTGCATGGGGCTTGGAGCAACCTTATCTAGTGGAAGGTGCCCCTGCCCATGGCAGAGTGTTGGAACCAGATGATCTTTAAGGTCCCTTTCAACCCAAACCATTCTCTGATTCTAAGGGTTAGAAAATATGTGTAGCTTTTCAGGCTTCAGTGAAAACACAAACTATTTCAAACAGTAATTTTGTAATTATTTTATAGTAATTTTATATTTATCACCAGCAGACCAGCACACTTTCTTTGCTCAGAACACCGTATTGTCATTATTATTGAATAGCTACTTTCACAAGGTTAACCCAGATAACTGGATATCAAACTAATCATCAGAAGCACTAAGCAATATGAATATTCATAGCAAAATCTGGTGCATACCCCAAACTGGGACCATTCTGAATCAACTGAAACATAAGTTGTCAGGAGGCTAGTCAAAATACAGATTCCGTACACTTAGGATCCCTCTCATACAAATCAGTTCCACAAAGCTGGAAAATTAAATGCCCTTCCTACACATGCAGTATACAGAAGGAATTTCCTTGTTCAGATGCATGACAAAGCCTCAGACCTATATAGAGATATAGATCTATTTTAAGGAAAATAAAAACCAAAGAGAACAGAACAAAACCAAACTAACAAAAAAAACACATGTAAAAGAAAAGTGCTGGTAGTGTAAAGTCCTCCTGTCCTCCTTTCAGCACCTTTGGTCATCTGACTCACTTTCCAAGCAGTGATGTGTGTGTCCCTTCAATAGCCGTTGCACAACTACATCCTACCAAAATCTACTGGTGCTTAGACAAGAAACACAGTGTTTGTTCTTGTTAGTCTCCCATCCTGAAAGGAATTTTACTTCAGTTTAATGATGTAGTTATCACAAAAAAAATTCTACTCTCCCCACGTACTCTTTCTTCCATGAAAATACTCAATATGGTTTCATCCTCTTCTTCACCTTGCTCCTAGAGAGGAAGGCACCCAAAAACTTCTCTCTCACTGACTGTACTTTGTACAATTCTGGTGGCTGCCCAACCATGAACACAGATGCGTGTTAAATAGCATACATAAAGCAAGCGCCCTAGAGTAAGACCTGCCAATTTCACCAGCAGATGGAGGAGACAGCTCCTGCATCTAGAAAAACAGGACATGCATTTCTGTGTTTGTTTCCCACTCTCAAGTTTTCAAATTTTCCTGTCTGCATTTGGTAAACTCTGTGAGATGAAAGAGATTATGCAAGAATTGATGGATATTTTTCCTGATGAAAACATGAGTTGCCTTTTGGCTCCAGATGGATTGCCTGGGGTTTTACAGATTCCATGTCCAGCAGGCCACATCTTCTTCAAGCCCAACAGCCAACCCCATACCTGGTGTCATGGAATAACAGTATATTTCTATATGAATAATATTCATAATGTCTTTATTTAACTCATGGAAATCTGGCTCTGAATTTTTGTGGTTTTTTTATGAATAATATTAATTTTGTCTTTAACTCATGGAAATCTGTCTCTGAATTTTTGTGGGTTTATGTCTTTATTTAACTTTATAGTTATGAAAACTCCTTCTGAAGTCTGCATAAAGTCTAAGTTTATTGTAAAACTCATGATTCATATGTTAGACTGTATGTCATTTATGATCATCTTATTCTTCCAAATTCAAAATAGCCCCCAATATGGTATCTGCCCATGTTCAAGCACAGAAAATAGAGCACATGCAAAATGTTTTCCTGCTCCTCTGCTGCCTCAGAGGGGTTTAATCACCATGCTTAGGCAGAAGTGATCTAAGAGAACTCAAGAATGGATAGAGCCAAACTTCACCTTAATGTTGTCTTTCTCTAAATATAGGATTATTCCATGAAAGCTCCTTTCAAAAAGACTTTAAATGATATTAGATTCATATATGCAGGAGTATATATACATGCATATACACATACACACCTAGAATCATACATTTCACATGTGTGACATACATAACACAGTACACACATGCAGAGCTTAAGCCATCTCTGGAGCTGATTTTCTGAAACTCCTCTGTTCAGGGTCTTTCAGTTCTCCTTTCACAGATCAGGAAAGCCAGCAGAGAGGGTAAGATTTCAGGGGCTCACTTGGCAATGGTTGTTCGCTGCAGCAGGTAAGCAACTACCCACAGATACAAATTGCCTATGGCCACACCACACTGAAAACGCCCCATTTTGTCTGACAAAGAACTTTCTGAGTCTCATACTCTGCCAGGGAGCAGGGGAAGCCGGAAGGAAGCATTAGGGTTAGGGTTAGGACACTGATGAGGTGGCAGAGTGGTGAAGGCAATGGGCTGCTAATCCACTGTGCTCCACACATGTGGGTTCAAATCCCATCCTCAGCTCACTGTGTGTCCCAAGTAAGACTTTGAGATGACCATGATGGCTTGCACGTAGATAACACAAAGCTTTGGTAAACTAGGAGTGAGACTTTCTGCATGTCCAAGAAGGAAGGCTGGAGGAAGTGTTGGGTCCCTAGAAAGAAGGCTTCCATAACATGTTACCACTGCCTAGAGCATATAGTGTGCAACTAGCATATGTTCTTTCCTGGTCACAGTGGCAAGAAAGGTTTATCTTAGTCTCTGGAGGTATCCAAAAACTGGATGAAGATATTTTGTACAGGAAGATGGGGGACAATTTTCATGGGCTTTAATTTGTCTGCACCTGTGTTTTGATGTATCTATATAATCATCTCAGAATCAAACAGCTGAACTGCTGGAAAATTGAACCTAACTCCCTTGAGTTCAATGCCTTACCTAACAGGGTGGTTTTCATTGCTTCACTGAGAACTTTGTGTCCTATGCATTTAACTCCACATACCAGTTTATTTTCATACAGGTTTCTTGCTTGAGTCCTATGCCTGACTTAGTTCTCCATTCACACACTTCTACAGCTGATGTATACTGGCATGTACTCTAAACAGCTGCACAAATATATGTATACAACATTGGCGGCTATACGGGTAATTAACACTTGCAATTATGCTGGATTTTATGCTATGGGAGCATATAGAGAAAAAGAACATAGACCTGACCTGCCATAGGCATGCACTGTATGAAGTAAAGCTAGAGTAGGTCAAACAGGGCTCTTGGCTTCAGGAGGGGTGGACAGCCAGCTTCTCAGTGCTTCTGAAAATCACATCTTTAAATAGGAGCTAGGGCACTATTCCCAACACCAAACCTTGGATACCTAATTTCTGGTTCAAAGTTTAACAGCTTTTCTTCCTGTGTTACCACTGAATAGAAACAGCTCCTGAATAGGGAGGTTCAGACATTAGAAACACTTGCATTATATAATATGAAAATGTTCCCTCCTTTTCATCTTCCATCTGTCCCCGCCCAAAAAGTGCAACTTGAAATCCATATTAAAAACAGTGCTAGATGGATGTATTTTGTGTATAGGTTTACAAATGCTATACATATACATATATATGCACTTACAAAAGGCAGGGAAACAATTGCCTGTAATTCACCACTGGTTTTTTTAGACCTGGGAACCAAAGCAACAGGTAAAACTACCCTGGAACACCCAAGACACCACTGGTCAGAGAAATATGATGTATATCCCCAATGGGCTGCGCTATTTCTGCATTTTTTGAGATATCTTCAGTCTGCTGAACTGAAGTATGACACTCCCTCATACAAGTCAAGCATGGAGAATACAAATGATAAGCTCCTGCATATTTCCTGCTCCTTTTCCACATAATCCCTTTTTTGAGTTTGTGAGTTTCAAGTATATTGCAAGAAGATGGTGATGCTTTTGTGGGGAGGAGTAACCATTATGCATACCTACACTTCTCTAACAAGGTCCTTGTTTAAATTCCACTTTCAATACAGGCTCCAACTACATCTGGACACACAGAAGGATGTTTCATATTTAAATTCTGAGGAGAATCAGCTAGTTACGGATATTCCAGCTCTTATAGGTATAATCCAGTTGTGGCCTCATCCTACAGGAAGAATCCTACAGAAAATAAATTGTTGATCTTCTTATGCAACACAGTAGGATTTAACTGAAAATTGTATTCCTGTTATGAAAATATCTGTAGAATTGCTGTCAGTTAAGACACTGCAGGTTGTTGTTTCCTTTAGATTTTATACCTGGGGCTAAGGAATAATAGTATACTTATATATAAATAATAGTCATTTCGTCTTTATTAAACTCACGGAAATCTGGCTCTGAATTTTTGTGGGTTTTATGTCTTTATTTAACTTACCTCAATAGTTGTGAAAATGCACCTATCACTCTGCCAGCAAAAGCTAGACAGTAAAACAATCCAAGTGCTGTATCCCTGATAAAGATAATATTCTCAAGTAGACGCTTCTGTTCCTGCATGCCAGTTTTCCCTGTGCTAAAATAACCAACAGCTCTGAACCCTTCTGAGGGCTGGGACATGTGTCTGTGGGCACCTGGACTGCAGTAAGCTCAGCTATTCTGTGTATCAAAGGACTATGTTTTGCTCAGCAACTGAAGCAACATCTTGGGGACAAATAAATCTATTGACTAATGAGTTGACTAATGAAATGAGAGCAAAACTGGAGGAAAAAAGAAAACAAAACAACACACCCTACACTGTTTAAATTAATCCTTCCTATTTTCCCAACTAGATTCCCAGAAGCTTCCAAGGTTAGATTTGCAAACACATTGAAAAACAAGCCTCCAGAGCCAACAGCTTTCTTTGTCCAGTTCAACCAGTCCCCTCACTGCTAATTCCAGGCAGGGATCTGACACTTAAAAAGAAGTGAGAAAAAGTTTTCCTCACCTCACCAGACACTCATGCAGTTGGATTAGATGATCACTGTAGGTTCTTTCCAACTGGATCAATTTTATTCTATATCTCAATTTCCAGATAACATCTTCTTCATAGATTTCAGATCTTGGAAGAATAATAATGTGAATTTCAATTGTCTGTAAACACCTTACCATAAATTCCAGCACAACTATAGGCAACAAATAACTATCCAAGTATGATTTAAAATCTTGGAAAATTTTAAGTTCCCAAACAGAGTCTGACAAATGAGTCCACGAACAGAAAACATAAGTGCCAATGTCTGGGCACTTCAGATATCTCCTCCTCACTTCTTAGAACTATACAATAAAAAGCAGACTAGCACAGTCCTTTAATGCCTCTAGCAATATGCAATGACATTTTAAATAGAATAACACCTTTTTATCCATCTCTTCATTACACAGGTGAGTCCTACAGCTACTGTGTTAACTTCACAAATGCCTAGAATGCTCACAGCTTACAGAGGTTTTTGTCTTTAACCAGCCTTCATCAATATCGGCTTTAGTGATTGGCATCCTACTTTGATGTAAGCTTACCTTACCATCCTAATTAAAGGGAAGAGAGACAGAGCCAGACATTACTGGTTCCTCCAGGGCTCTTGGGGTTAATCCTTAACTGTTTCTAGTTCAGAGACCACCTGCATAATTGATGGTTCTTTTTTTTTCTGAGCATAGCATATTGAGCAGAGAAGGCAAAAAAGAGGGGAACTTAACAGCAAGCACCTCTTTACTTGAACCTCGGTATTTTAAACAATGATTGATGTTACTAAATCTCCACATGTTTATTTTAAAAACAGATATTTTTGATCTTTATACACAGCCACATAGCAAGAATAACAACGGAACCATATCTTTTTTTTTCTTTTCTTATCAATGAAACATAATGCATCAGTATGACTGATGTTTTAGTCTGCTAATAAAAAACACTTGAGAAACCTAAAGAAAACTCACTTAAAATTATAATTTTTCATTTTGTAAAAGCTTTTTTTTTTTGTCCCTCTGATAAACGGTAATATTAAAGCCTGTCACAAAATCTACTTGAGAATTCTTCAGGAACCTCAAATGTTTCCTAAGTTACGTTTGTACTTAAAAATCCGTTAGAAATAACAACACCATATCATTGCAGTGTTCACCAAGATACATGGTTTGTTCCAGAATTCATAGAGAAACAGAAGGGCTTGATGGAACTGAGCTGATATGCAAGTCTACCATACCCACTTAGGATACCTATCTGCACAAGAAAATTATCATTAAAGACTTTGTAACAGAAGAAATAGAAGCACTCTTTAGAAATATATGTTTCACAGGAAAATACTGTAGAAAACTCATGAGAAGATACTATATACATACATTCTTTCAGACACAAAATCTTCTCCATTTTTACATTTCTCTTATTTCTAAGGTAGACAGGATTCCATATTTAACAAATGGACCTTCCAAACCAGTTGCAGCCACAAAGGTCTTCTAAAAAAGCTATTAAAACCTGGTGTTAGAGTGCGCTTAGTAAAAGCTTGTTATCATTATTTATTGTATGCAGTACCAGCATGCAGACAGCAGGGTCTGCCATGCCACTAACATACCTACCTACTCTGGGAGGCAAGATGAAGACTAGAATGTAGCTATGGAGGTCCATCCCATTAGTGAAACTATTCTCTTGATATCTGTGGTCATCTATACTGTAAGGAAGTATACTTATTTCATAGTAGCACAGGCTGTAGTACAAGTACAGCTGAAATCTGTGCCCAGCTATTTTTAAAATGAAAGGCAACTTATGCAAACTCAAACATTCGTATTAGCAACTACATTTCTGAGTGCACGTTCCACTTCTGTTGGACTTGAGGCTCCAAGCTATGGACTCCCTAGTAAATTCACCACAACTTCTCTCCTAAGTGCAACAACCCATTTTTGTCTCACATCCTTGGGTCTGAAATAATCTGCATAAAGCAGCAAAAACAAACACCAAAACCCCAACAAAACCACATCAACAACAAAAAAAAAAGTTTCTACTTCATTATATGTAAACTAACACCAGTTACTTCGCCACTTGGCCAGTGAGACACCAAGGAAGCCACCAGTTTAGTGGAAATGGCTGTCATATGAAGCATAAAGGCATGGTTTAGTGCATAAAGGACCCTCTCTACTTCTGCTATCATCACCTGTGAAACAAGCTAGCAAATGGAAAGTGTAGGGGTCTCTCCTTCACTGAACCAGTCACTGCTGCGATATTAAAAGTCCTCTAATCAGATTTTGTTCATATTCTTTCCAGGACTGCTGGGTTTTGTCAGCAAAAAGTGCTCAGAAAATGCTAACATGCAGCATTTTGCAGTCAATTTCATCTTTGCATTTGAACTACCTCCTGCAACCCATGTACCTCCTTCCAGAATGTGGAAACAAAAAAAAACAAACCACCCTAACCCTAACCCTAATCACTAACCTTGAAAATAATCTTGTGAAGCTTCATAATCACATAAGAACTCCTAAGGCTGGAAACCAGAAACAAGCTCTTAAATATTTTGGCCTTACAGACAGAAACAGACATCTGCTTTATATGTTAAGGAACAACAAAGAAAGCAAAGGCTGGACAGTTTGGGCACAGATGCACAGGAGTCAAGCACCTGGCACAGGTGGACCAGGCAGGTTCTTCAGGGGCATCACTTGGACACCTCAGTGACCAGGACACTCCAGCTAAGCAAATTGCTATAAGAAAATAAAGGGAGGGGAAGAGGTAGTTATTCAAGACATTTTGAACTAAACATGCCATGTGAAGCAAAACAAGAAAGGAAAGAAAGTCCTGTGGTTCTCTTTTTCCACCCTGGGTTCTTTATGAACCCTATCATTAACTTTTTAAGATAATGATCATTAAAAGACAAAATATTGTAGGAGCAAACTTGTAGTAGCTAGTTAGAGATGGCTGTTTCTTTGTCAAGATATATAGAAATGTGTACAGACACCTGTCTCTATAAAAAGGGACATTTTGTACTCATTTAGTAGAAATATAAATGCCAATGCCTTAAAAAACACCACATTATTTTTACCAAACAAATAATTGCCTAATCTCTGCCATTTTGTTTTTCAGTTAGCTACATAGAAAAACAACATTTCTCCTTTTTTTTCCTACTTAATACTAAAAGATAAGAAAAATACATTTTCCACTGTATAATGTGATAAAACTAGGGTTTTTTTTTCCATTTATTATATATTCTTACCATCTCAGAGGTATATTCTTTCTCTGTTAACACAATATGCTATTGATGTTGCATGCAGTTCACAACATCTGAAAGATACTGCAGGGTTTAAAAGTTCTTATCAATATATAGTTTTGGGGCATCAGTCTCTAATCCTTGGACTTTTTACTGCCCCCAGAATAATACTTCTACAAGCAAAGGCATGTGTTATTATCTAAATCACAGCAATATCAATGAACAACAGGAAACACCACTTCTGCCATGAGGAAGTCCTAAAAACATTACAGAAAAGTAAAATATCTTGTTTGATTCAAACCAGAAAAAGCCTTGCAATAAATAAAAGGCAGGTTTCATTTACAAAAACAAGTTCCTACTATATAAGTTCCAGAATCTCTCAGATATGATGCATACAGCCTGTGGGTTCCTTGCCACTACTTTCCGCTATTCTCTAGACTGTTTACACTGCATGTGCTGGAGCACAGACTGTTCAGCTGCTACCTGTGTTTGGATCAAATATATGGTAGCAAGAATTCCCATACTATTCCCTCTTTTCCCTTTCTCTATTTTGCACAGGCTTCTTACACTCAAAGTATCATTAATATCTAGGATGGACGCTTACTCCTGTCAAGCAACTGGGAGTTACTTGGTAGTTATATGGATGAGCAGTTGTAAAGAGCTGCTTGTCTTCCACTCTCCTTTTGATCCAGGCTAATTCCCTACAGTACGTTACACCTACCAGACCATCTCTCCAATTTCAACATAATGTAATACAGTATAATACAATTTGATACAGTAGTAGTAACTGGCAGCAGTTTAAATTAACTAACTGCCCATTTGGCAGAGTACCTGCTTTTCCCATGAGCTGCTCAACACAGAGGAAGACTTTCAGCTGCTTTGACAGCATTGTTGCCCCTTGAGATATGGTCCAAGTGGTCTTGCACCACTTAGAAGTGCTTGGAGATAAAACTGAGAGCCCATTCCCTGCAGGGAGTAGGAAAACACTCCCATTATCAGCAAGAGAGGTTAAACAAAGTTCCATAAAAACAAAGTCTTTGAACTTGGTTATGTTAGGGAACAATATTTGCAATATGACCATAGCCATGCACAGTATCAGCTGCTAAAGGCCAAGAATAGGAAAGCTTGTACTGGGAGAAATTAAATGTTAAAAACAAATAACATTGAGAAATTAACCTAGATTCATTACAAAGCATAGAAGTAGCCTAATTGGTTTTGAATGAAAAAGCTCCTCGTCCATCCTTAGAAAAAGAACAGGTAAGTTTGATTGATTTATTAATTTCTCATGGATCATTTTAAAAAGTGCTGTAAAACCACAGCAAAGCCAATGCCACTGGTTAGCTGTGTCTATGCAGACATTAGGAGATAAAATGATTCCAACATCAATCTCTTTTCCCAGTTTCTTGCTGCAAAACACAGCAATAAATTGCAGACAGTTCACCACAAGGCTAAGATGTAATGCTGTAAAAACTTCCTTAAAGCTTCACTACCAAATTTAACTCCACTGATAGCCTGTATCACAAGGTCCTCATGCTGTGGCAGGAGATGGCTTTTCTAAACAGTAGCAAATCAATTAAAAGTTGCAGTAAATAGCTCAATCCCTTAAAAGCATTCACAGTACAAACATGGTAATGCTCACTGTTATATTTAGGAATCGCATACAAATAACATTGCATTTACAATGCTTCAAGCTTTGCTTAAAGATAAAACGTACATAACTATAGTAATTATAGCTGAGGAGGTTTAAGGAAGTTTCACAGAAGCTTTGTTAGAAATGGATCTAAAATACAGACTAGCTGCACGATTGCAATATTAAAACTCTCTGCTATTCTGTGTGAAACTCTTAACACTAATAAAACCCCATGCTTTGGTATATGCCAAAATTTCACCTCTCTGCCTGGTAGTCTATGTCCCCTGAGAATGAGGGCCTCTGTTCAGTAGAAGGAGCTTCACAGGGATGTCTGCCATGCTGGAGCCTCAGAGGGGGCAGGTACAAGTTGAGGAGCACAAGTGGAAGATGAACATGTGGGGACAGGGCCAGCTCATGGCTCCAGTACATCAGCAAAGAGCCACATCATTTCCTAGAACAGCAGATGTTGCTTCAGCTACCCTAGGTTGTGACTCCAAGAAATGCCAGTACTAACCTGCATGGATTGGATAACCTGGAACTTCTCTATGCTTATATATCTCTATGATATTTTCCAAGTAAAGGCAAGATATAAGTGATATTTGCAGCTGGGACATTAAGGAACTACTATCTTATTAAAGAAGATGCTTTATAAACCTTGGTAAACGAAGAAAATCAATGAGACAAAGTGACCTCAGCATTTTCAGAGACAGGTCTTTGAGTTGCAGGTAGTTGCATACAGCTCTACATTAACTAAACCCACACTAAACCCCTATGAACACTCCCAGAAAAACAACTCACACTTTACAACCCGCAGCAATACAGGAATACAGCTAGTAGCTAATGAAAGCATGCCATTTGCCCTAGAGTCTAAAAAAAAGGAGCCTGACTGAAAAGATGAAAAGAAGTCAGGATGAAGTTTCATTATCTGTCATCTAGATTTAGAAAATTATGACCAAGTAATAACCATGGAATGAATCATATTCCCCTTTATCAGACAGCCTCTTTTACAAGTAAAGAAGAAATAGTAACCAATACTGCTAATGTCACCTGCCCAGCACAGAGCCCCACACACCTGAGTTCATTTCTACAAACAGAAACTATGGTCTCGTGTGTACTGAAGATCTCTCCTACGC
Organism: Forpus xanthops; assembly: GCA_032466535.1. Lineage (NCBI taxonomy): Eukaryota > Metazoa > Chordata > Aves > Psittaciformes > Psittacidae > Forpus > Forpus xanthops. Next base: position 15,361 of record JASSUY010027757.1, on the reverse strand, counting down.
AGGACCAGCTGCAGGTACATTAAGAGCTATGGCAGCCTGCCTACTGATTTCTCTCTTACTGAATAACTAAACAAAATAACATATACTTCTCCCTTTCTCATGAGCATCAGCCCCACTAAGTATAACACGCTCATCTTTTCATGCACTAGGAAGTACTTCAGGAGAACGGATGTGGACAATGCAGAATTTAACAGAAAGGGGAAAATAAGGAGAAAAATTACCACAGGCTAAGAGCTCATGTGAGCATGTTAATGTGAGCATTAACATGTATATACTTTATAGCCTCAGTACATCATACCTTGCCAATTACTCATTCAAGGGCTTAGCAGTATAAGTAGCAGTTACAATAACCATAATTTTCCTACTGGATTAATTTTTGAATTGAATCTATCTTTTGAACAGGGGCATGGACAATTTGAAGACAAAATTCCAGCACACAGCAATAAAAAACATTTTTTGTGCCCATCTATGCTATACCAGAAGAGCCCCAAGAACAACTGGACTTTTTGGGTACAGCTACAGTAGACTTAAAGACATACTTACCCATTTTACGTGATTTTTCCGTGACAGAAAATTAGGTTGTAGGCTTACCCATTTTAGATTAGCAGATTCTCTTCAACTCCTTGCCTAACTAACAAGGATATTCTCAAAGGGCACCATGTTGAAGATTATGCTGCTTTGAAGGATTTTAGTGTAGAGGCTATTTCATTAAAATTGAGCTCCCCTATCTATGCTTCTAAAAAGGCCATCTCATATAATGCCATGTATTAAAAATATGCTCTGGCATTAGCAAGAAGAGAATTAAAAGTAGTGAAATAGGTAGACAAGAAAGACTGAGGAAGGATAGCGAGCCATTAGCTTTTTCTTTTTTCTTTTTTTCTTTAAAGAAACAAGCAAGGCAAGAAATAGAGAGTATTCATTTGTGAAGATTTTGTTGAGCAAAACTCTATGCAACAGTGGGGCATACTGTTGCAAGGACATCGTCTTTCTCATCCTTAGGAAATATATGCTAAATATACTCTTTCGCTGTAAATGGCCCTGGTACCCATATGCTTGTTTCCTTTTCCTCCATACAAAACTAAGAATTGTGGCTGATCCCTTCTTTGTTGCTCAGACTTGCATTTGGCATCACATCTTCAGTAATAAAATCAACCCTCGGACACCTTTGACCATGGGTTTCCGAAGCACCTATAACGCTCACCTGGAGTTCACACCAGCACCTCTCACATCAAGAGCAACAAAGGACTCAAAACAAACCACATAGAGAAGAAAAGAACTTCTGCATGAACAGCTCTAGTGCTAGTCCTAGCATTATAGCAAATGCCGAAACATTTTGCAGCCAATAAAATTGTATCTTTATGTAAAGACTTTCCATGAACACAGGAGAGAATAAACAGAAAAAACCTGAACACATTGCATTCTGCTTTGAACTTTGTGTTTCTTGTAGAAACAGACACTCTATGCAATTCCAAAACCTTATAAAATATTAATTGAGTAAAAATTAAATACATCAGCTGAGGACATGAATGGCCATGTATTCTGTGTACAAACTAGCATGAGCACACCCATATTATGTCGAACTCTTTGTACTTTAGGCATTAATTTGATAATTTCTATATGTAATTATCAAATTCGTCATGCTAAGTACGTTGTAATTCCCATTTCATCTAAACTGCATCATAAAAGCTGCATTTATGTCACAGTGTAAAATTATACAGATTACTTTTTTCTCTTTTAGCATTTCATTCTGGAAATAAATTGAGTTTCTACAGCAAGGTGGTTTAATGCAACAGAGTTTTTCACATCTTTAAAGTATTCTAATTTAAAGAGATCAGAATTCTAGAGATAAACCTTTCATAGGCATTTACAATTATTAGCTTATGACTTTTAAATAATTAATTATTAGCTTTTCACTTTTCAGGACCTCCAAATTCATGCTTGTCACAAATGCACTTTGAAACAAAAGCAGTACCCTCTCTTTCCTTTCCTGGAGCTGAAGTGATGCTTAAAAAAAATCCCTTTTGTTCTGCTTAAAAAGAAAGCAAAGTAAATAAGGAGAATTGTGTAGGTCTTGCACCAGACTGTTATCAAGACTTAAGTTGTAACTTGATGAATTGTCACAATTAGGCTCTAAAGTGTAGAAAATGTCTGTAGTGTACAGTAGAAGTTCTGGAGTTTCCAGGTTCCCATTACCACTTACTTTGAATCTCCAGAGTCAGCAGTAACTTCCGTGACAGAAAAAGAATACTCACATTTTTGGTTTTTTTTTTATAGTCAAAGGAGGAAACAAGACAAATGTTATTAGACAAGGACACTTTTCTTTCTGTCCACATTTACTAAGAAAAAAACAAGAAGAGTTATATTTTCCATATTATCCAAAAAAAAAAAGAAAAAAAAAAAAAACAATCAAGATCCCAGCTCTTCTTGTAAGCATATAATTCCAGACAACTATACTATCTGAAGTCCTAAATATATGCCTATTTTCAGGGTCAGGATCCCAAAAATATAAAACTTGATGTTTATTTTGGTTTACTAACACTTTTAAGACTGCAAGAAATGAGTGATTCTTCGACTTAATATGCATGTTGACAACTTTATATATTTTGAGTAATTTACCTAAATAACTAAAGAAGATCCAGATCAGACAAGAATTTACTCCCAAAATATCCAGGGACCTCAACTTCTGCGATTCTCCTTTTTTTCCCACAAACAATTTTCTAAACAGCTATGATTCACATCTGCATTGAGAACAAATATTTGACTACTTATCTATAGATAGTTAATTGATAATAAAAATGAAGCATATTTCTCCTTTCCTTTATTTTCTTTGATCATCACCAGAACCCATCCAGCTTTAATCTGATCTTCTTAAAAGGAATACCTTGGGGGAAAAAGGCTCCTAGAATCCACCCCTATGCTGTGGAGTAAACAGAGTGGGTCTGTTTTTACTTCTTTTCTATTGACAGCTATCTAGTGTAATAGTGCTTACTACCTGTCACTACCACCGGCAATGCTCAAAAACAATCAACACAAATTTTTCTGCATGTAAATGTACTTTAAGCACCCTTCCTCAGAATCACAAGAAGTAATCTTGTTAGTATTCTACAAACAGCCAAAATTGCAGAATTATTTGCATTGCCTAGAGGTGAAATTCCCCATTACAATCTCCTGCATGAAACAAATTGAGATTCAGACGATTAAGTATTACAAAATTCATGTCCTGTAGGGAAACTGGAGTGTACCTATCACACACCAACTGCATGGCATAGCTATACAAACCGTCAATCAACTATGTCAAAGGTTGTACGTGACTCTTTCAAGAAAGATTAGAGCCAGGGTTCAGTGCTCTTCCTGAGCTCAAGAGTGTCCTGGGATTTGCTGTCAAAGATAACAAGTAATGGGCACCTGAAAATAGGAGAAAAAGGAGAGGCATAAATCTGTCCAGAAAAAATTAAGGTCATAAGACTTAAATATTTTTTCCTACAAGTGACAATTTGCACATGGATAATACAATGGCGCAGATATTGAGCCACATTAAGAATGGGCCTTCAGGGCACCTCTTTTCTGCCTGTCTTCTGGTGGAAATCAATGTGATATATACATGCTGCACAAGTTGAATTGCATCCTCCATTTTGTGAGGTAAATGGTCAGTAGCAAATACATTCCTCATTGATTTCATCTCTTCTTCACTTTTTCATTTGTTAGAAAACAAGGGCAGTTGCATGTTCCAGCCCCAGACAACATTATGCTGCCACAAAGGTACAAGAACCAGCTATAAGCAGCCTGAATCTTTAGACATCTGGAGCCTGCTTTGTGTTTTAGCCAAGAGAAACAAGCAAAGATTGAACTGCATTATCTGCTGTGTGGCACATACAGTGATGCAAGATTATCGCTTCAGGACCCTATTTCTGTCAGCTTTATCTGAACTCTTGTATTATTTGATTATACACTGGATTCTACTATATACAGTGTTTGAGGGTGACTGTGTGAAAAGTGATTTAATGTGCAAGCATTATTAATAGTATCTGAAGGAGGTTGGTTTTGCCTTAAAGAATAATTAAATGTGTGTTGGAACTCTTTGGGGAATTCTGTTCTTAATCCAGCAAAGCATCTTAAGAGGTTGAAGCCTCTCATATGCTTATAAACTGAGCGTATGCAAAAATGTTATGCCAGGGTGCAGCTTTTAATAGCTCCACATATGCTTATAATTAATGATCTGTGGCTATTTTCATCATTGGATTTTTGTGAAAACTGCAGGAGACTTGACAGACCTGTCATAATTTGCAGTCACTCAACAAAAACGAGGCAACCCATATTAGTGACATTTAAGACCATTTGAGCCTGGCAACAACAGAAAACTAAACAGTAAAGGAGACAATTTTATGGTGCCTGCTTAACAAAACAACATATAGTCCTGGTGGTGACCAGAATACCTAACTACAGCAGGAGAGTCACCTTGCTAAATAGCTAGATACTAACCAGTACTAAAACTGCCACAGCTTTTACTTATTTAGGTAGTTGTAACTGAAGGGATTTGTCTTTTAAAGTTTCCTGCAAGTTTGACTTCAAGTGCTACTTACAGATGCCTTGAAAGAGTAGCCTGGACAGGACAAGCAGTACAGGCTTCTGCTTCCCCGAAGGAGGAGGATTTGCCTGGGGAAAAGACACTGGTTCTCACACATCAGAAACTAATTTTTAAATATTTTAATTAAATAAATGTTAGGTTGACTGCTTTTTCCTCAAGAGCAAAAGCAATACCTGCCATGACATCATGTGGGAGGAAGACGTGCTTTACAGTGGCTATATATATATATATACACATATATATATACACTCTGCAGCTGGGAAAGGGACTGCAACCCCCATAGGAATACCTGCCCTTCACTCAACCTTCCCAGCCAAGGCAGGAACTAGACAGAGAGGAAGCAAAGGACTTTGGCACAACTTTACAGACAAAGAGTATGTCCTCAGAAGTTGCTGGCATCCAGGCCACACCATCTTTGCTGCAATAGTTAGTCACACTGAACATGGTATAACCATTGCCGGCATATCTGTTGCCGATAAAGTGTTTCCTCCAGATTCACAGCAGGTGCCTGTTTGTAGCCCTGAGGGGCAGGCACCTTCTGAACCCCTTCAAGGCCTTGGGAAACACCTTCTGCCAAACCAGACCCCCCTTTGCCATTGCCCCATGATTACGTTTCAGGGGCAGCACCAGCAGCTGGGTCAGGGCTGTGGCACAGGGTACATACACAGGACCACACACTGACACTGAGTTTGCCACCTTCACTGCAAACAATTGCCATGAAAACACGCTTGCACCTTCTGTACACTGTACACTGGAAATATCTATCCATATCTTACACACATATGTGTCATGCTTTCAATGCAGGCAATACTGCTTGAAAATAAGCAACCCTATTCAAACCAGTTTCCTTTACTAAAATTATTCCAGATTTGTTCAGCTACCCTACTCCCTGTCTACTCCTTTGCTCAGGAAGAGGGGTTACCAGAGGTGGAAAAACAGTGGAAGCACCTGTTAACGGAAGGCTGTGAAAGGAAGGCTTTGAAGGGAAAAGGGCTCTCTACCCCCATCTCTTGATCAGTATGGGGAAGAGACATGAGAAAGGCATGCAGCAGTTTACTACCCTTCCGATGAGAAGGAAATTAAAGTTCTAGCTCCTTCTAAGGGTAATAGAATCTTATCCTAATTGAATATTAAGAGGTCCAGGCAGCATCCTGTGTTGGGAGCCACCATGCTGCAACCGAAAAGGCAGCACATTGGAACCAGGATCATTTTAAAACCAGAGGGGAAAGTAGGACCCAAGGCCAAGATGGAGGCACCAGGTCTGCTTGGAGGTTTCTGTGTATGCTGAGTTCCTTCCATGGTGTGATCCAGTAATTAACCCAAAATCACTATGCCACTGAGATCAACTTATATGACTTCATTACCCAGATAACAACCTTAGTGAAGTCAGGTGTAGATCAGTATCCACAGGTTTATCTGTCGGATGGTATTTCCAACTCAGGGACTCTTATCCTCTGCAAGCACCCTGAGAAAAGACACTGGCACCAAGAGTACAGCACATCCCCAGAAACTATTTAGTTGGCCCAGTGTTTTGATTCCAGGCCATTACTCATGACAGCTTACAATGAGAGACAAGACTGCAGAATGAGTGTGTATACTCTTGTCTTAGAGATCTGAGCAAAAATTAGTGCTTTACTGGACACAATACACAGGGAACGTCCAAATGTAACAAAAGATGCACATCTCATACCTCACTCCTCAAAGCCCCCTCAGAAACACAGATAAATGCTGAGGTGCAGTACCCCAAGGGACGAAAGATACCTACTCAGTCTGTGGGCCTTGGCTCTCACAGAGTTCAAACTTTCAGTTTGTAGAGCCAAAGCAGAAGAAGAAACAGTACCAAGGTGGGATGCTAATTGTCTTTGAGTGGAATGAGCTTACTTTCAAGCTCTCTGGCATATGTAGACACTAGGGAATCAAAGAATTTTCAGTCTGGCTGAAAAATTAAAGCAAAATATTTAGATACTATATATTTAATAGGCAGATAAACATTTAAGTTACACGGTCACACATAAACCTTTCCAAGGCCCAGTTTCATCTGTTTCATCTTTTGGTCCTCATACGCCTTTTAGCGGGGTTCCAATCCCACATTAATATGAAATCTAACAACTTTGTTGTTTTAAAAACAGCTTTTTGGTGCCAACCAGCTAGAGCTGTCCAGTTCTCTAAGGAAAAAGACATCTCAATAATCAGTCAACTCTGATCTTCCTCTTATTGACATGCAGAGAAAGAAACCCTTGCTTTTAATAGTAGAACTTCCTTTCATGCAAAGATAGTGGAAGCTTTCAAAGGATAAATAATTCATCGTCTTCCAAGCTCTGAGAATAAATTTACTCTTTTTCTGTTCTACTTTCCTTCAAGATATGACATCTTCAGAAAGCAGGGGGAAGGAGACTGCTCTTTGCTTCTGAGGATATAAACACACTCAATGTTTCATTTCCCAGTGCAACAGAACTGTAAGATCAATAGACAAGCACTGAAAACCTTTTCCCACCAGGCAGAAACTCTGCCATCTAAATAGTCTCTCAAAGATACGATCTCACAAGCAGCAACAACAAAAAACATCCAACGTTTAGCTGGGGAACATGTTCGGAATAATCTCACATGGGGACAACTCCACAATAAGACATCAAATTAATTAAGCTTGATCTTATCAGTGACTGGTGACTTATAGTTCTGTCTCTTTCCTTTTAAGTTTTATCTAAACTCCAAGGGGATATGGGAAAGTTGTTATAATTACTGTGAATTTTTTTGTAAACAAGGAAAAAAATAATCTGCAGACCAGGTTGAAATAAAAAAAATAAATAAAAAAAAAGAAAAAAAAAGCAATATACCTTATCTGGCAAGCTGGGCTGCATTTATATAGGTCTAAAGCAGCAAAAAAACCTGAACAGAACAATGACAATTTTTCACCACTGACCAATAACACCAGCAGGCTGAGTTTGTGCCTAAAACTCAGGGGGTCTGTTCTCATGCACTGGAGTAACTCAGTTCTCAGCCCTATTGCATTTGGCAAAGGATCCAAAAATCAGCTTGGAGATGATTCTCATGGCTCCTGTTTGTAGCACAGCAGGAATCACCTTGTATGAGAATAATTCACAAATCACAAAAAGTAGATGCAAAAACATAAAAGCTGCCATCTGGTCATTTCAAAGCCAAATCCATCCTGGGAAAGCATTTCTCACAAGAAAGGAAGTGATCCCTAAGGATGGTGTGTGAGCTGGAACATAAGAATGAGTATTCTCATCCATCCTACAGGATTATTCCCTAATACATACTTAACTAATCATTCTCTGGTCACAGTTTGTATTTATTAAAGAATGCAGCTTTCAGTATTTCCTTCTAAACACTCTCCCAGCATTATGCAGACAGGTCATTGCCAGCAGCCACAGGATACCAAATGTAAACACTGTTCTGCAGATGACAGGGTAATATTTCCTAAAGATAATTCTAAACAATGTATCCCTCTTGAGGAGGCTGAAAGTGTTTTGCTGACCAAAGAGGGAGTATCACAATTTGAAAATTATAGCTGCCTAGTACAAAGTAATGTTGGCAAGGGTGGAGGATAAAAATCCCTATATAAGTCCTAATTTATACCTAAGGACTGTGGATTAATTCTTTCCAACAATACTGACAAGAGAAGCCATAAAAAAGTCACCGCCAGACTCTTTTTTAATGGCTGTTATGGTCAGCACTACTAATCCAGTTAAGAGTCCACTAAACTGATTAAGGAAATGCAAGATAAGGCTTCCACAAATACAGCCCACCTTAGGAAAGTTTGCTGCTTCAAGCTTAGTTCCATCAGTGCTGGTATTCATGAAAATGCCGCTTTTACAAACAAAGTGTTAAGAAAGAGGACAAAGGAAAAAAGAAAATCAAATGATTGGTTGCAAACGTTTTGCATAGCAGCTACTTCCATGCCGCTGACAGGTTGCGAAGTCTGAGGAAAAAGGAAAGATCACTTACTGCGACAATACTTATTGCTGTGGATGTTTTTCTGTCTGTAAGTTCTAGGAACAGAGATTCATAACCATTATTGAAGTAGCATTGAAATATATACACAATGCGTCTCTTCACAGGAACTGCAGTCCCAAAATACAGAGGGTTTGCTACTCCTAAGGATTTATTTTCACCATTTCTGTGTACCTGAGTAGAGGAAGAAGAGGCAGACATCTTTCCCTACTACACCCTATTTATTCCTTGTGTCTTTGTTGGCTTTGCTCCCACCGGAGCAACAAGAACCCAGTAACACTGAATTGAGCTCTTTGGCGCAGTACATCCTACATGTCATTGATAGCATGGTATCATGCTGAGCATTCAACACCATTCACTTCACTATATATAGACATAAAAACATAGAGAAACATTTCCACTGCTCCTTTTTCAACCTTCTATGTCCTGATAAAAAAAAAATTAACACTATTACATTCACATTTAAGACAAACATAACAGAAAAAAAATCTGGCCCACTTCAACATGAACCATAAAGGAGCACTTGAAGAACTGCTACACACTATGTTATGAGGAAAAAGAACTGGTACAAACAGCATGATCCCAGTAAAGGTTTCCTTCTTTGGCACTGTTATGCCTTAAGGAGGAAAGAGGCTGTCAGGGTTAGAAACGGGCTGTGTAACCCATACACAATAGCTCCAGGGAAGGAACCTGGGGTTTGGTCCTGATAACCAGTGAGGCAGCTGGTGAAAATCTTATTTCTGCCAGCTCTACACTGCTAGGACTAGAATACAACTACATGAATGTTAAAATTAGTTCAGGTCATTCTATCCCTACAATATCCATTAAAATGCACGCATAGTCCCTGCCTAAAAGACACCCATTTTTCAATGCCTCAGTGACACACTCAAACAGTCTAAGCCTATATATTTTACATACATCTATATGTATGTATTTCTTAGCCAGTATATGTTTTAAAGCAATTTTGCACATAAATTTAACCAAAATCCAAAGGGATTACTTCAAAGAAATTTAACCCCATTAGCTTTCCTACCACAAGCAAGCTGGCATAATCCCTCTGTAGTGAGTTACCCAGTGCAGTGCTGACCCTGCAGCCTTTCACCTTCACCTTCGCCAAAACAGTTTTCATGTATGTACTAAGATACAAGGGCATAGGGGAGCAACTGTAATTCTCAAGCTGAAACTGGAATCCACTCTTAAACCTAAGCCATACAACCAAATGAGCCACTCTGCTGCACACACTGTTTGCCAGCACTTTTTTTCCAGGCCAAGCCTTCTCTCCACACTTTTGACAATGAATCTATGTCAGTCAGATCTGGAGCCAAAAGATCAGTGTCAGGAAAAGCTGCCAGAGAGGATATACACTACAGGAAAACTTCACCAAAGTTTATTCACTTTAAAGAAAAGGAGTAAGGTTAAGAGAAACACAGTTTAACCATACGCTTGCAATGTATAAGATGGGCCATTATAAACTGAACTCTGTTACAGATGTAACCCGAGCAGAGAAGTGGAGCAATTCATGAGAAATTAATTCCATCAGATGACTGGAAAGACCTTTTGCTTCCCAAGTCAAGTGCACTTCGTTAGGTCGCTAGGGCTCAGCTAATTAGAGCAGTTTCTTGCTCTTCCAGAATTGAGCATATCAAATAAAACTGGTTAGAAGAAAGTTTTCACACAGATATTAGTTTCAGTCCCTCAACATGAATTTGTCTCACATTCAAATGGCTCTTAAAAAAACTGGGAAAACTTGGAACACTGGTAATAGTCTGCAGGGATCAGTCCTGGATACTCTGCATATGCTGACTTACTATTTACTATTAGATCAGTGCATTTTTCAAGATTTTTGATGTGTAACAGCTCAGTTCACATCCCAGACAAATGGTCACTGTCATCTGTGTAGTGAGTGTGACACATCCTGGACTTGCACTGCCTGCTCTGCAGGATCTGGCTACATGGCCACAAAAAGACCTGCAGTTTCTATAGACTTACCACTTCAGCTTCTTCCACAAGTGCAACACATACACAGTGCATTTGGCCTACTGACACAGTGATTTCATCATTGCACATGATCCCAGGTTTTTGCTCTGGATTTCTCAAAAGAAAATATGGACACTTCCTGTGCAACTCACAGGTCATAGAAGTGTACAGGCCATTGCATCTCCCTGACTCCCACTTCCTTATGGTCTGGATCACAGATCAGGTCAGCTCATGTTGTTGTTCATAGCCATGTTTTTACCATCACTGAAAAGATGTTCTCCTGAGTTTGAACCTCGGATCATGGGGTGCCTTCAGTTCCCAAAGAAGGAAAGTCTTCATCCTCTTTCTCTCTGTTGAGGACTTTATTAATTTTGTACAAGTAAGACAGGGTGCTTTCTATCCAAAACTAAGGCAGAAATGTTCTCAGTATGTCAGATTCCAGAGTCTCAGTTTCAAAATCAGTAATGCCATTGCCTTGACATTGCTCAGGCTTTTTCCAACATTGAAGAGTTCTGCTCTTCTGTTACCCACTGATGACCCTTCCTCCAGTTGTACTCTTTTTTGAGATGTCACAGTTTCTCTCCTAAGCTGCTTTTGCTGTAGCCTCCAGCACATGACTACTGAAGCACGCTGGCTACAACAGCACTGGGAATCTGGATTCCAGCACTGTATGACCTCTCCACAGATTCCCCCACCTCCATTCCATAGGAAACCTTTCAAGTTATTGTCTGAAGAATAAAAAGTCTCTTCAGGTCAAATGTTCATTCTACTGAGCTTGTATTAGTTTTTTACTCTCAAAAGGAAACACTGAAGCTGGTAATTGTGAAAGTACACATCTGTTTCTATTTTCTGTCATATCATGAAACAAGTGCATCCACATTTTTGAATGAGTTCATCTCACCCACACTTCAGAATAAATAAACCTGTTGTCTTGGATTAATATAATTGGTTTGCCTTTCTCATTCATACACTTACATTTTAGCAGTGGAAATGACAACTTAAGGAAAGATGTAAGACAACAGGTTTCACTACTCAGAATTAAACAAGCAAAGAGTTTTCACTAATTAGGATTAAAAAAGCAAACACCACAAAGAAAGATTTATCTGCAAAGTTGTAGCCAGGGCTAATGGGAATCCAGAAGGTATTTACACATTGAAGGTTTTCTGGATGTGAATCCTAGCTATATTATCCAAATCCAGCTGAAGCTGGCCTATCCTGCCAAAAGACCCTGGGCAGTCTTACACTGATAACTTGCTGTTTCCAAGATCAAGTCAGATCTGGAAAGCAATTAGAATCATAGAATCATAGAATGGTTTGGGTTGGAAAGGACCTTAAGATCATCTAATTCAAACCCCTCTGCCATGGGCAGGAACACCTCACCCTAAACCACGTTACCCAAGGCTCTGTCCAACCTGGCCTTGGACACCTCCAGCGATGGAGCATTCACAATTTCCCTGGGCAGCCCATTCCAGTGCCTCACCACCCTTACAGTAGAAAACTTCTTCCTTGTATATAATCTAAACATCCCCGGTTTAAGTTTTAACCTGTTACCCCTTCTCCTGTCACTACAGTCCTAATGAAGAGTCACTCTCCAGCATCCTTATAGGCCCCCTTCAGACACTGGAAGGCAGCTATGAGGTCTCCATGCAGCCTCATAGCATGATTGATTCTTTATGTACTAGAATAATGAAATAAGAAGAATCAAGGACTTTTTGAACAGCCTGAAGGGACTTGGAGCCCTTTCCCTGAAACTACATTAAACACAGTTCTGAAAATATCTGAACAAAAAAAAAAAAAACGGAGTCTAGAGCTCTTCTCACAAACAATGTATAGGAGCCAGTTGTTTGCCTTCAATATAATCAGTTGAACAATAAAAGTAAGAGTCTGGGCTAACTGCAATAGAATTATAGTGAATTATTTTTTCATTATTCTCAGATTTATTGTTCTTTTACTGTTAATTATCTGGTCTCATGTTTCATTAAAAAATTCACCGGAACAGAACAAAAGGAAAACCTTTATAAGAAGCTTAACTAGTTCTTATCTTTTAGGGCTTTAATTCAGTTAGTTTGTAGGGTGCACAAGCACACCTAAAAGTAAACACGTTACAAATCATTTTTAATATTCAGACAAGTTCTTCAACCTTAGTGAAAATTTTGGATGTGTAAGAAACTCACACTTGGTTCTCCCATGAATATTCTTTAGGAGGATCTGTAATTAAAAGAGGGAGGGAAGCAGCTTTACATGCTTATGGTTGAAACATGCCGCTACAACATTTAAGGGAGGACAGACAGAATCCATGCCCTCGAGCAAGAAATTCAAACAAAACAGGGGTTATTTAATGGCTGAGGGTTCATTTCAGTTTCCTTCTAACAGATAAATTTTGCATTGTAGGGATTGCATGGACAGCAACACCTGGTCATTAGAAGTTACTGCAGGCTGTAGGCTTGTTTCCAAAATACACCTCAGCTGGGTAAAAAGTGCAATCTTGATTTATAGGCTGTAAATGCAACTAGAAAATGGGTAGCTTTGTTTTGATGATGTTACTAACAGCAGAAGGTAAGTGTCATCAACTAACCCCTGACACAATTGCATAAAATGCTATAATAACTTGTTTCACACGACAAAAAAAGGCCTGAGGACATTTCAAAAGAGTCCAACTCGCCTCAGAAAGAACAAGGGAGCACATTAACTAATGGACCAGCACAACTTCAGCACTCCTGCACACTGCAACTTCTGCCTGCTCAGGCATTGCACCCCCTGCAGACTTGTGTCTCAAAAATAAGAACTTGTGGCCATCACAACATTGCTTTGGACATGGCTGCTCCAAAGAGGTTGTATTTTGGATGCCTCTCATGGTAGACAATACCAGGAAGACGTCTTCCAAATATGATCACTCCTGTCACTTCACCCAACCTTTGATATAATTAACCTAGCAGGACCATACACGCAGTAACACAGGGTATTACTAGCACTGTAAAAAGCACATGTAGACCAATGAATGCCGCAGATGACAGAAAAACATGCTTCTCATCATCTAAAGCATCTAAAGCATCAAAAGATAATTAAAAAAATAACAAACATGCTGTCTAAATAACTTAGTCGATGTTTATTTAGTAGACTGATTGTGTACTTTCCCCTGTGGAAACAAGAAGTGGTTTAGCCATTCATTTTTCTGAATTCTTTACCTTGTTCACAGCAAGCATAGAAAGAGTAAAGGTATGTCCTGCTGACACCCTGCAAAGGGACAAATTCCTACACATCTTCTCTCACTCCTACAGTGCTGCTGTCCCTCCTGATTGGCCAGCAAACCAGAGAATCCCCATCCCTGCCAGCATTAGGCTTTCAAACCTATAGCTCTAATGTAAGTGAGTTTAGTATTTCCACAGGTTGAGGATATCAAAGGGGGCCACTTTTAGATGCTGGCTTCCAGACCTTCCCCCAAAAAAGACCTTGAATCTGGATAAAAATTCTACAATTCTGTATTTGGAGCAGTTTCATTCAACACAAAGGACAAGACGAGCCCAAAAGAGAGAGATACTGATCTGCTTACATGGATTCAAAGTACTCTGGGATGGTACTGATGAAAATACACTGAGAATCAATGCATACTCAGAATAAATGTGGAATGTCAACAGTAGATATAAATATACAAGATCCTTACACAGCTTTGTGTGATGGTGAACTTCAGTGTTTCAAAGATGCAAATTTGTGATAATAGGCACGTAGATTTCTCTAGAGATTCCTGGTATATCACAAGCATAACTGTTTAGTGGCAGCTTACATAAATGCTTTCTTTCTAATGCTTGATGACAGATATTGTAAATTGAATAAGCATTTCAAAGACGTTTTATTTTTCTGTTAGAGAAGTTTCTACTAACTACAACAGGGACTTCACTTACTGCACAGCACAAACCAAGTTACATAAAACAAAGCTTTATAGCAATTACTAACATATCAACTGCTACTTAAAATGGAAAACACAGAAAGGCTTACTTTAACTGAATCATAGACTAGTTAGTTGAATTGTTTGCCCAAAATCTTCCCATTTACAAAAAATGCAACACAATTGTAATAGCAGGCAGGTTTCTAAACAACTGGCTAGCATAGAGGTTTCTAAACAAGCTGTTAGTATATTTATCGAGATTGCATTATGATTGATTATTAATTAATTTCCTATGTGACTGAATCAATATTCAAAGTCTAAACTTAAAGACCCCTGTTAATTATGCAGGAAGATGAATGATCTTATAGGTTAGCTTTGTCAAAACCATTTGGACCATCTGTCGGAGATTAATTAGGAAAAGATTTATAAGCCCAAATGAATTTGTCACATTTACTAAAGAAAAATTACTTGGCTGATGAAAATTATTTTCTAATGAATATAAATAACGAATATGACTGTAACCTTCTGAACTAGACATGAAGCTTAAATTAAAAGTAAGAGAAGAGACAGTAGAATGAGCTCAGGGCTCTAGTTGATTTTCCATGTATGTCACATCAGGAAACCATTCTAAAGAAGATGATTCTTGAAACTTAAACTTGCCTATTATTTTTTCCAGTTAGGTTGATGATTCCTTCAGGTCCTTTTCACAAAGGTTCTTTCAAACTACTCAGACCATTTCAAAACCAGCAGTAACTGATCACTATAGTTATTTGCATGTGTACAGAAATAAAATGATTTAAAAAGAAAACAGAGGAACCATTCAGAGAGAGGGTAATTGTCATGGGTTAAGCAGCAGCAGTCATTTTTCTTTAAGTAGTAGCTGGTGTAGCACTGTGTTTTGGATTTTTGGCTTGGGAATAGTGCTGATAACACCAGTGTTTATA